>PVIC010010204.1:0-43898 GCA_004025085.1 Thryonomys swinderianus | reverse complement strand
CAGGCTGGCCCTGAGCTCACTATGGTGCCCAGGCAAGCCGCCGCAAACTCAGCAATCCTCCTGTCTCTGCCTCCCGAGTGCTGGGATTACAGGCGTGAGCCACCACGCCCAGCATTATATGTGGTAACCGGGGATCGAACTCAGGTCCTTACGCTTGCGAGGCAGGCGCCGGAACCACTGAGCTAACCCTCCGGCCCAATTCCCTCTATTTTTAACGCCTAGTTTTATATTGGTTCTTAATGCTCAGCCTCTCATTCCCAGCATGTTGTGCTCTCTGCTGCGCTCTCACACAGGCACATGCCCCACCCAGCGGGGAGCACAGCTGGTCACATGTAGGGAGAGAAACAAGGCCTCTCTTGCCCACCAGCGTATGCCAAGCCCAGCAGTGGCCTGGCACACATAAATGAGCCCTGATATGAATAGAGTGGAGCATGGGCAGCCCTAGAATTAACCATTCTATGTATAAGACACTGGGCATTCACCCAGAAGCAAAATGTACTCAGTGCATCAGGATAAGTCCTCTCAAAACTAGAGAAAATGCCTTTCTCTGTCGAGTGTGTGAATCAGGAATTTCGTGCCTTGGAATCTGGTGACACTGGGCTCTGGCAGAAGATTAAACAAAGGAATGAAATACTCAAGTCATTTCACTATATTGACTTGTCTGAGTATCCAAAGAGCTGGTTTCACAGCAACTTGAAATTATAGTGGGCCATGCTGACCTCTAAAGTTCCTTTTACTTCTAATAGCCTATGCCTCAATTCCTACCACGGACTTCCCAGCACCATCTACTAAGAACAGCTAAACTGACGCTCTACATACTACTGAGTAAAATGTAAGAGATAGTTAGTGGTAAGACACAATTAGGACAGTAAGGTACTGACTAGACCTTGAAGACTTAGGACTTAGAGAACCAAGAGAAGATTTAAATAAGAGCAAGGCTGTGTACAGAAAATAGCTACATAGAAAGTTTCAAAACAGGGAGGGTGTCGAACTAGCTGCAAATAGGGCTTATTCAAAAGAGCTTCAGGAGACAATATGAGGCACCCTTCTTCCAGGTCACCTTAAACACAGGACAAGAAAAGTGGTATTGTGGCCCATATGCCCTTAGTGAAAGCACTTACATGGAAAGGATCCAATGACAGAGTAGAATTTCATACAGCTGCATTTGGTAGTCACAGGTAAGTTCCCTTGGAGTAGATGATGACCTGAGAAAGGTCAACGAAAGAGGACTGCAATGGCTCAGTATCTATGATGAAAATCACCAATGCAGTGAAGAGGACTCTGGGGAAGAAAGGACTGTCAGATGTAAGAGCAGCTTTGTCCAGGATGTGGAATGGATACCAACTGCAGGTGAGTGCACTGTGGCTCTGCAATCTCTCCCAGGAATTCCAGTAGTAGGCATATCTGTGGTTGGAGTGTGAACCCCATCTCCCTTCTTCACTAGGAAAGAAGTCACTTCTAGTTTTCCTAGTGAAGCACTCCAGGCTTCCCCTGTAGCTCTGATTCTGTCTTATTCTTGAGATTTGCCTTCCTCTTTGTCTCCAGCCTGTAACGTGTGAAAAGTCTAGAGTCAGGCTCCCACATTATCACTGTACCACGCAGCGCCTCGCTCCTGTCTTTCATTTTGCAGTCTTCCTTCTCTACCTCCCTTAAGTTCATTGCATTAAAAACATGCTTGTCAGGATACCTAATTACTATGAGGATAAGAAAAAAAATCATGAGTAACAACAGTAAAAATGCCGTTCTCCTTTCCTAGCTTAAATGCTTCTCAGTTTCTAACAGTTTACCTAAAAGATTAGGTCATTAATCTCCAGTCTCTCAAAACAAGCCTAGAAATAGCTCAGTCCTCCTTCTAAGACCAATATATGGCACAGCCTCATCTTAATTGCTCTAATTACATGAGGAACATAATGAGATCCAGCAGCAGATGGCTACAGATTAAGTGCCACAGAAAATAAATTCTCTTCTATTGACTTACTGAAGAAACTTTTTGTTATAGAAAGTTAGAATTAAATCACTAATTCACAAGCTGAATATAGCTTCAAATGCTATCACATTTTTCTACTTCCTTAATAGTATATTTCCTTTTTATTGAAAAAAAGCATCCATTCATTTAATGTGGCTTTAAGTTATAGATTTGCATCGTGCTAAACTAAGAATAGGATAGTGGGTATATTTGTTGACAATTTTTTGTTAGGAGTTTATGTAATTAATCACCTATTTCCACAAACCTGTGTTATAATCTCATAATGTGTCCAATGAAATGTAGTTCTGGGGAGATTATTTGGAACTAGCATCCAAAAACTCTGTCTAAAACACTGTAAACTCCAGCTTTTCAAAAAGATGGAGTGTCAGACTTCCAGTCACCATTCTAATACTCATCAATGCAAATTTGAGGTCTACAAAAGCAGTCATCTTCTCCTGAAAACTCAGTTTGCTTTCCTCACGCATGTGCGTGGCCGTGGGCACACATGTGGGCACATGCACACTAGTGGCCATAGGCTCAAACCGTCAACCTATCTTTTCTGACTCCTTTCATGCTTTTATGTCTGTACTATTGCATAAAGCCCCAATGCATGACTCCAGAACCGCTGTTATCACTGAAGGGCCCATGGCTCTCCTCACATCCTTCCCACTTCCATAGAGGATGCATCTGCCACTGTGGCCATGATCTTTGGCACCAAGGAGGTCACCATCCACCCAGAAAGGGAGCAAGAGAGAGAAGAGCAGAACTCCTGCTACCAGAAAAATCAAAGATCGAGACTTTGCATTCCAGCATGAACATACAGAATATTCCAAAATGCAGAACCAGATAACTCTCCTTCCCAAAATTATAAGCCTCTTCTTTCAGTTCTAATGTAATCTCTACCCAGACTGTTAATGTACATCCAACTTTCTATTGCCATGGCCCTGTGCAATGAACCAGAAGAGAAACACAGGTCAGTGCAAGTCTGTCCTTCCCCTGCCCTGGCCCAATGTAACACTTTCAATTCAGTATCAGACAATAACTTTTGTAAGCACATCTTTCAAAACTGGTGATGAGTCTCGCCAAGAAGTAAACTTCCTATCCCCTTCCTCTGTATGAAACAATTGATACAGAATTTTATTATCTTCTCTGATGTGGAAATGGGACACTAACATTGAAAGAATACTTGCAAAGCATGTGTTTCTTCCATTCTGTCATTTTCTCATGTAGTGCACACAGAGGATACATGACCAATAGTCTGATAATGTTATAAGTGAAGTTTTTTCTTTGTAATATCTCAACCAGCATTAACAAATGAAGCTGACCTGACTTATTCACTAAGTAAGTACCTTAATTCCAGTGTGGGTTTTTCTTATAAATTGCATTGGCATTTCTTTGCTCAACTTCACAGGTCTTTAGGACAAATGTATGAATAATTAAAAGTTGAAAAGAGAAAAGTGATACTGAAAACATTTTGAGAGGTTCCATTTTTCCTGACAAGTTGAAAGATACTTGAAAACTCAGTGATCAAGGGAAGAAAAGAAACTATTGGGACAATGACTGACATATTATGGAGGTACAGGCCCTAGAGAATTTTTACAATTTGCTGTTGCCTCAGTGTCCACTGTAAAATAGGTGAGATTTTCTCATACTTGACAAGGCTTGCAGTTCTCTTTCTCTTCCCTGTTTATCAGTATAATCTGTCCAGGTATCTGTCTTCAACTGTAAGATTCAGAGTGAATGATTGGGGGGTAAGGTTCCACTTGGGAGACCTTGATTCTCATCTAAAACTACAGAGCTTCAGAGAAGCCAGGGCAAGCCAGAAGAGGAGATGAAAGCCACTGCAGCTGAGGATTCACACCAACCCTGTTTCATAGCTTACAGAATACATCCCTGTGTTTCCAATAATTTTCTCCCAACTAACAACAAAGTGAGCTGTACTGACGGTGGTAATGATGATGATGGTGGGGGTGGTGAGGATGACAGTAAGTTACCGTGAAACACTCCCAGAGTCATCAGAAGATATGCTTAACTACACTGAAATGCAGCTTGGAGCTATAGAAAGAATCACATTAAAATGTAATACCCTTCAAAGTTCACTCATTTACTTTCAGAACTATTTCAAACCAAAAGACACTATGAGAATTGAGCGAGAAAAGGAAGACAAATATATTTCCACTTATGACAGAACTGGAAGGAGAGGAAAGGGGGGCATGTAATGGACAATTCTGATGATAGCTCCCTTTGGTATGTTTTATAAATTTGTGTGTCTTTCACAATATAAGGACAGAGGCACCCTCTTACTTATTGTTTCTAACATAACTAAGGGTAAGTTAAGAGGTTCCCTGTCTTGGCACTGACCTCTGTTAGCCCAAGACCCATGTATCAAGCTGCCTGCCTCTACTCCCTCTGTGGAATCCCAGCCCACAAGCAGGAGAAGTTTGTCTGAGACAGGTAATTGTTTTTCCCCACATGTGCTCTTCCTCCATTCACCACTGTAATTCAAAGCACCCAAAGCAAGAACCTAAACCACTCACTCTTCATACTTCCGTCCTTTACAATGAGGCTCTGATAGATCTTAACCTCTAAAATGACGACTCCTCCTCTGAATCCCTTCTGCCACTCAGTCTCGGTTCAGCCCCTGTCATCTCTCCTCTTCGCTCTGCACTAGCTTCTTAACTTGCCACCTCCTCCTGGGCCTGTCTCCCTCCAACACTGTGCACCAGCACTGGTGTGTTTCTTAGAGGTTGCAAATTTGATCATGTCCCAGTGGAGTACAAAGCCTTGGAATGAACTCCCCCCATCCTATCTAGGATGTCAACCAAGTTCTTAGGATGAAAAAAGCCTTCTACAAACTGGACACCAGCAGCTTCCGCCTTCCAGCACTAGCCACCTCACACTGCCTAATTAAGCAAGCCTGAACAACTTGCGGTTAAACACACAGAGCTACTAATTTAGACTTTTAAAAATCTTCTCTCATATACTTCCCTCTGCTAGAAACGTGCCCCCACTAATGAGCCAGGAAGCTCTCCCTGACTTTCTGCAACCCCACCTCTCCTGGTTGACAAGACTGAGTGCAGCCCAACATATCTGTGAAGTGGCCCAATCCTACCTCTGCAGCACCTACTCCACTCCGGGTCTGCTCACTTACCGGTCTCGCCCATCAGGCTGTGACCCGGCCACAAAGTTACCTTCTCACCCACAGAGCCTGGTGTGCAACTGCGCTAAACTGTATTTTATTCACTAAGCACCCCAACTTTTACTCAACGCTATCTGTAACATTTTCTCTTAGTTTTCAACACACTCATGAATGATAAAAGTATAGTATGCAACATTATGAAGGCTCAATCTAAAAGGAAAACAGAAAGGAGCCTTCATGGTCTTCCCAGGTTAGCAGTGTACCACACCATGCACACACTCTCCCCATGTTATTTAATATTTATTATAGCCATTAAGTTAAGTAGTGGCTTGTAAGAAGAAAACCACAGCTCTCACAGGACAGGAAACTCTCTCGGGGCTACATGGCTGGGAACTGGATAGGTCAATACTGAAGTATAGGTTTATATGAATTCAAAGTGCTTCTCACTTATAGGAAGGACTGCAGAGGATCAACAGAATGAAAAGGAAAAATAAAGATTTAAAAGAGAAGTATTTCCAACTTTGTTTCTAGTCCTGCTTTTTTCTTTTCTCCACATTCCACCCCAAAGTAGGTTCACTCTGACTAACAGGGTCATTCAAGACCGTGGCTATTACCTAGAACACAGTGTTAAGGAAAGTTAAGGTTAGTGGGTCAATAAAGTTTAAGCATTTATGAGTTTCATTTCACCAGACTTCTATCCCCTAAATGCCTGCAAACCATCTCACAAACATGGGGCCAGAAAAAGAAATGTCCCAACACCAAGTAGTAACTAAACTTCCTAACATTTTGGTAAATGAAAGTTATTGCCAAAGAGCCCCAAGGATCAGGTATGCAAATGAAATGTGAAGTGGAAAGTCTAAGTAAAAAAGTGAGGTCATACAACCTTAAGAGTTATTCACTGTGCTTATCCCAAAGGAGGGCACCTCTCCCCCAGGACATGAGGAAGGACTGGCTGCCTCTCACACACACAACCTCAGCTGAAGCAAAGTGTGGACACTAAAGATGGCCAGTCGGTGAGTCAGAACTTCAAGTTCAGGAACAAGGACAGAAACAAGCCCAATACCTGCCATTTCTCCAAGTCCTGCCTGCGGTACAAAGCCATAGTAAAAACACGTTTATTTATTTGGCAGAGATAAACCAATCCTCCACAAAGACAGCTTCACTTGCTAAAGAATATTAGGGGTTCATCACTCAGAGAACTGAAAGAGCTACAATTCAGGGGATACAGGCAGAGAGGCCAACAACAGTAGCCTTGAAAAACACAAGGAAAGAAAAATGTAGCAGTAATTCATCAGGCATGTGACTGGAGATATTTGGCAGACTGCCCTGCAGGGCAGAGAGTGTGTAGACAGAGAATTTGCATCTTTTTCTCTTTTCCCAAAGGCCAAGAAGGCACTGACAGAAAAATACCAACTCTTCTTCATCAAGCTAATAATCAATGAGACCATCCTAAGAACAATGAATGAATAACCACAACTCACTTCTGTCTTACAACTGTACTTGGCTCATCAGCATTACTTTAACAGGCCTTTTATGACTTTTACAACCTTAATCAGTTCTGTAATATATTAATTGGGTGTTAAATATGCAACCAATGCAAAGTTTCTTATGTGATAGCCAGGCTGCTAAGCAAAACAGATGCCCACACCAAGGACAGAGTTCAGCTCAACAAGTCAATCAACATTAATAAGGCACAAATTGAGACTCTAGGCCAAAAACTGTTAACATAAAGATGAATAAAGTGTTTTTATGGAAGCTGTACTGCACCAGAGGAGAAAGAAGCAAAGTGAACATCAATATACCACACAAACCCTTGGCTAGGGATGTGTACGGTAGTATATAAAGATCATCATCCAGACTTAAATGACTAAAAGTAAGGCACACAAACATGGGCCCATGTAAGAACCAAAGGGGAGAGTCAGAAAGCAATCTTGTAATTCCAGCTATTCAAGAGGATGAAGCAGTAGGACTACAAGTTCAAGGCCAGCCTGAACAACTTAGTGAGACCTTGTCTCAAAGTAAGAAATTAAATGTTGTGGATATAGCTCAGTGGTATAGTGCCTCTGAGTTAAGTCCCCAGTATCAATAAAAGAAAAGCAACCATGGAAATAATTTAGCCCAGATTTCAAGTGAAGACACAAGTTAGAAAAAGAAGATGACTCTCCTAGAGTTGTGCAGTCAATTAGTGGGAGATCCTGGGCTGGACCTCAAGTTGACAGCACTCTCCTCCAGCCCAAAACTCTTGTTCCAAAGTCACAGGAAATGGTGCAGGTTCTAGGCTTCTAATGCTATCTAAGCACAGAAAATGGCCAAAAGTATTTAGAAACTTTTACAGTAATTTAGCAAAGAGGTTAGGTCTGCTAAACCTAATAATTTTGAAATGAGGCTTCCATTTAGTATATCTTTTTCTACTACATTCTGTATTTCATTTTTGTTATAGTTTACAAAATGATGAATGCAGAAAGTCTGAGGAGCAGAGCAAGAAAGTAACAAGAGTGCTGTTTGCTAGGCTACCCAACACTTTGTGCACAGAGCAAGAGAACAGGAAGCTCAGAAGGACTCAAGAGGACTTGTCCTTTGAGTTTCAGAGGACCAGACAAAGGTGACACATCTCAGGCAGAGGATGAGCATCTACTGAAGCCAGAAGGTCACACAAGTGAACTCCATACTCAGAGAATACATGCTGAGACACAGTCCAAAACCAGAAAGGGACACAAGGTTAACACAGAAGAGATTTAAAGAGACTGCCATGACTTTATAACATAACCTTGGGCTTTACCAACACAGTAGTGAATACTGATAATTCTAATGAGCACAGAAAGGATGTGTTTCTGCATTCACTGAAGTTACTATAGCAGCACAAAGGGAGGTCTGGAGGGGGAAAGAGTAAGGAGAGCCACAGACCACTTATGAGCATACCAGAACGATCTAACATGAACGGAATCTGTTTTACGAAAATAAAAATAGACAAGGGAGAATCTTTCTCACTTATCAGTATGGATTAGAATCTTCAACTCTAACCATTTATTTAATCCAGTAAGTGGCCTGATCATAGAAGTGAGAGATCAGTAAGTTCAGGAAGGGTGAAAAAGTACCAGTCTGTTACTGAGCAATAAGAACTATGTCTGAAGGTGAAATGTGCAGAAATCTTAAAATTTAACCATAAAGAAACCACCCAAGTAAAAATGGGTATGGGGTTTAAATATTTCTGCAAAGAAAACATAGGGATGGTCAAAAAACATGTGAGATGTTCATTATCACTGGTCATTAGTTTAATTAGTCCATGTTCAATAATGTACATGTGCTGTAAAGACATTGTGAAGTATGTGGGATAAAATGTGAAATTCTACAATGAACTGGGGCTTCAACTCCCTTAAACACAGATATCCATGGGGAAGAATGGGTAAAGGCCTGTAGCCCAAACACTGCACACTAGCTCTGATACTAGCCGGAGGAAAAATGCACCTTCTCTGCTTCCAGCCTCCTGAGCATCCCTGCAAAGGGGGCCTGGGCTTAAGCAGCTGAGGTGCTTACTGCAGTAGGTGTCAAATCCAGATTCATTTTCAATCCAGAGAAATTCTATGGGTTCAGGGAATTTCTAAAAATCAGCAGTATGTTTGGGTATGAGTAGAAAGGGAAGAGGCCTGTCTAAAAGAAATGTTTTTTCTAAAGTGTCCCATAGAAAACACAAGTCCTACAAATGAAAACTGTTAAGAGTTTCATCTCTTTAACTCGTGTCATATACTGTTACAAATTCCCCAGTGTTGAGTGTGATTGTGAGCTGTATATAAAATGTACCGATAAAGAATTCAATTAAAAAAAAGAGTTGCATCTCTGTAAAACAGAAGTCTCAGGCTAGTCGAGTCCCTGGAACAGATAGCACCAGGAACAGATAGCACCAGGGCTGGGGAATGGAAGGCATGCATATACAATTTTTCATGGACTGATTTGAAAAATGGAAAAGCCCGTGAAGAGAAATCACTAAAGTACAATTACTGACCTATTATGGATATTCTGTACCCCAACACCTAAAACAAACACACAGAGAATAATACTGTAATATCATTCCATGGCCAGGCCAATGTTCATGTGATGGTGAGCTGATTATATTTTATATGGATCTCATAATCAGTTCCTGCTACATTTCAGAGCATGTAATTTTACCAACATATATAATGGACTTTGATAACTTCTACTGTATTCTAGCTGGGCAATGAGACAAATATAATCCCCACTATACATATCTCTACAGCTGTATCTAAGTAAAATTCAGCTATTAATTTATAAATTGACATATTTGGCAATGATATAAAACTAAGTATTAAAGAGTTTAATTTACCTAAAGATTAATAAGATTTAGCCTAAGGCACTCAATGTCACTTCATTTCATTTTATAAAAGCATGATATTGCCCCTATCTTTGTAAAATGACATTGGATATAAGATAACATTAACATATAAAACAATGGAACAAAATTATCTTTGAAGAACATTAATTGCCCTTTTTTAACTTATAAAATGAACAAACTCTCAATTCGTGCCTAGCATCTGCAAAACACTGTTGGGAATCACATAAAACAAAAAGATCTAATTATCCACAAGGTCTGGAAAAGACAGACAACAGAATACTTAATACCAACAGTGCATGGAGGTAAGCAAGGAGAAGCGCTCTATTCAGAGTCTCCGTGGTCCTCAGCAAGCCTTGTACAATGCACTAGCACAGGGACATGAATAAGCTTCATTGATAATAGTGGCCACGTCACGGCTGGCTGAACATTCAGTCCACAAACAGAAGGCTTCTGTATTTGCTCGAATCAACCATAGGAAAGTTTTAGCAAAAAGACTGTTATATTCAAATGGAAATCAGTACTCTAGCAAGAATGAACAATTAGCAATTCCTTAAACTGGCACTAAGAGAAGAGCAGGGAAATGTACCAAAAATGATCCCAAACATCCAATATTCTAACACGTGGAATAAACAAGAAAGGCTATTATAGCCAGCATTTTGAAAATTTAACATAGCACATGTAATCTGGATATTATGGAACTCCCACTTAACAACCTACTCTGCTAAGTCTTACTCAAATAATCCTCTTTCGTAAACTTATATCCAAGTTTAAACTGTTTTCCAACATTTCAGCACAGGTTAATTTAGGTGGTGTTCCTTAAACATTTAGCAAAAGATACAAAGTCTTTTAATTGTCTGTTTGCCAGAATTTTATTAATAGATTCTAGCAAATACCTCTCCAATATTTTCCAGGCACCACCCCGAGCTCTTTCTCAAACCACATGCATGCAACTATGGTCCATCTGACCCACAAGTCTGGTTTCATCACTCTGATCCTGAGACTATACAAGGTGAAAGCTCTGAAATAAGCTACAATCACTCCACAACTATCTAGAGATGAGAAAAAAAACTCCGGAAAAGAAGGCAAGTGCAGGAAATTTTGTCACAGTGTAGCTATGCTTTCTTAGGAATAATTTCAAACACAAATAATACATGAAAAAATGAAAAAACCTCATCAAAATTAATAATGTTTGTACTTTAAATCACACTATAAACTGAAAAAGCAACCAACAGAATGGAAGAAAATCAGATATGTGATAAGAGGCTCATATGTAGTACACACAAAGAAGTCTTAAAATTTAACATTAATTTAACAATGAATTAAAAATGGGTACAGGATCTTAAGATATTTTTCCAAAGAGAATATATGAATGGTTAACAAACACATGAGAGCATCACTGTCATTAGTTACCAAGAAAATACAAAACCACTGTGAGATACTTTTAACCCATAAGAAGGACTACAATAAAAAGCCTGACAATTACAAGCATTGGCAAAAATATGAAGAAATAAGAACCCTCAAACAGCATGGGGAAGAATGTAAATAGTGCTGCTACTGCTAAAACCACTTAGCAGTTTTATAGAGAGTCATTCCAAGACCCAGTGATTTCACCTTCTACAAGAATAAAAAACACATCATACAAAACTTCATATGTTTAGAACAGTATCAGGACAGCTGAAAATGGAAGCAACATAAATGTCCATCAACTGACAAGTGAATAAAGCCGTATGTCCACGTATGCAATCAGCACTAAAAATTTTAATACATGGACAAACCTCACAAACTTTACACTAATTGAAAGAAGCCAGTCAAAACAGACTACATACAACATGACTCCAATGACAGAAAATGTTCATGATAGACACATCTGTAGAGAAAGAAAGCAAATTAGAGATTTCTTATTTACTCAGAGACTGGAGGTGTTGGAGAATGTCTACAAATAAGTTCAAGTTTTCCTTCTGAAGCAACAAAAATGTTTTAAAACTACATAAAAGTGATGGAAGTACAAATATATAAATTGCCCATTTAAATAGCTAAACTCTATGGTGTATAAATTATAAATCAATACAGCAGGTATCTTTCAATTGTAACAAACAATAAACCTTTATACATTCCTGAAAGCAGTTCCCCCAAGCTACCTGAAACCACATGGGGCCAGACAAATGTGAAGCAGAGCAATTCTTCTAATACCAAACTGTTTATATTCCAAGCACTGGCCTTGAATTATACTGGCTCAAGCAACACCAAAAAACCCAAGAGCAGTTCATATGGCACACTACAAACACAATGAATTTCTTAGAACTACCAAAGTCAAGCAGCAGGTGCTGCCAATTTTTATTCTATTCACCTTAATAAATCTGAGATCTATCCTAGGCAAAGCCCTATATTTAAAATATAAATATAAAAATAAATTTAAAATATTTAAATATTTAAATATATTTAAAATATTAAAAATATATTTAAAATATTAAAAATATAGTGGGTCCAATACCCAATTAAGTTCATAGCCTATGAAGTCTCAGAAAAATATGTATGCACATGATTCACAGTTCAGTGCATTGCATACAAACTACAAGAATGAATATAAGACAGAGAAACAGTACAAAGAAGGGAATTGTTAACACTGTCTGAAGCTGACTGTAACAGTCTATTTTCTGTTGCTATAACAAAATACCTCAGGAGGGTACTTTATAAAAAAAAGAGGTTTGTGCCAGGCGTGGTGGCTCGCGCCTGTCATCCCAGCAGAGGATTGCTGAGTTCGAGGCTTGCCTGAGCTACATAATGAGCTCAGGGCCAGCCTGAACTACAAAGCGAAACCCTGTCTCAAAAAAGAAACAAAAAAAGTAAAAAAAAAAAAAAAAAAAAGAGGTTTACTTAGCTCTCCAATTCCATCTGCATGACCCTAAAACATCAGGAAGAAATTTTCTGGCTGTGTTACAACATGCCACAAAACCAGAAAGAAAGATAGCCACATGAAGAAATGGCAGAGCACATAGATTTGTATCAGCCCATTCTTGAGAGAATGCACTCAAAAATATCAGCATTAGTCTCTTCCAAAAGGATGACAATATGACTGAATCATGACCCAGCTGTAAAAGCATCCATCCTTTAACATTCCACACCAGAGCCCACATTTCCACATAAAAGCCTTTGAAGGCATATTCAAGCCATACTCCAGCCTCACAGTGAACCATGGTTTCACAGAAATAAGGATGCCTGAGCAGACGTTTAAAGGACCATAGACAAAAGAGAAGCAGGGAAAGGCATGAAGAATGAAGGTAAACCTCAGTCAGGATAATGAAAATGAGTATGAAACACCAAAAATACACGGTAAACTAAAAGTCATTTGAGGAAAAATAGCATCAAGCAAGAATATTAGATAAGTGTGTTAGCTTCCTGTTACTATCATAAAGTACTAGACATCATTAATTTATAAAGAGAAATGGTTTACAGCAGCTCACAGTTTTGGAAGTTGCCTTCTAAGACAGGGTGGGCCTATTGCTTTGGGTCTCTGGTGAGTATTAGATGGCAAACAGCAAGGAGCATGTGATCATAATGACGGCTCACCTCATGATCAAGAAGTAAAAGAGCAAGAACCCAGGACAGGAGTCCCACAGTCCTCTTCCAGGGTACAACCCTAAAGACCTAAGAGTCTTCCACTAGGCCAAACCTCCTAAAGATTTCACCACAGCACCACCCTGCATGTCAAACCTTAACACTGGACCTTTAGAGGACATTCATCCCAACCACAGCAATGAAGTTAGGGAAACTGAGACCAGATTATGGATATGTTGCATATGTTAGGCCTTATCTGAAAATAACAGTGGCTTCCTGAGAAGTATTAAGTACAAGGATGAAGTGATCCTATTTAGTTTAAGAATAACTTCCTAGCAGATGTTTGCAAGATAAAGATCCACTAAAACAAGGGCTCTTAAGCTTGTAATTACTGGTGCTTGAACTACAGGTCTAGAAATCACCTTTGAGATGTGCCCCTGAGCCCTACATTCAGCCAAACCACAAATGCTATGATTCTAATTCCAAAATTTGCTCCATTTATCCAATCATTTCTCCTTATTGCCATAGCTCACAGCCCTTGTTCTTGCTACCTCCCTCTCATATCTCAGTCTTTCTAACAGCCTCTCAGTCTAATTACCTGCTTTGTATGAAATTTTATACAGTAATCCAACATCTAAAAAAGAAAGAAAAACAAAGTCCTGATGGGTGAAAGAGTGGTAGAAGTCCTGGAACCCCATCTAGGCCATGTTCCATTAGCCAAGGACATCAGTACTCTACAGAAGACAGCTAGAAAACTTTGGACTAAAGAGAGGCAATAAGGGAAGGCTGGAAAATATGCAACTAGCTCAATAGTCAACAAAGTGAGCACTGGCTAAAATAAACAAAAATGATGGAAAAGGAGGAGAAGAGAGTCCAGGAAGCCCAAAGAGGTACAGAATTGACAGGGATTTATAACTGACTGAATGTAGAGTAAGAAAGAAGAAAAAAATCAAGGGTGACTTCTAGGCCTATGGGTTGGGTAAAGTAGGATGAATTTATTGATGAAGGCAATATAATACAACACTAAGGATTACCACAGGTATTTTAAACTTAGTAATTCCAAAAACTGCCTTCTTGTCTTTCCTGCAAGTCTCCTTCCAGTATGAGTGACTTCAGCAGTAGACTGACACTAGTGCTTAAACCACAGACCTAGAAATCACTTTTGACACATGCACCCAAGCTCCAATTTCACCCAATCACCAAATGTTCTGATTCTAATTCCAAAATTTGCTCCATTTATCTAATCACTTTTCTTTAATGCCATGGCCCACAGCCTAATTTCTTGCTCCCTCCTTTTCATGCCTGGGTCTTTCCATCACCTCTTTCCAACATCCTCTCAATCAGTCTTTCTCCTGTCATTCTTTATTCACTCAAATCCATTCCATACACAAGAACTTTATTATTAAGCCATAAAACCCTTCAATCACTTCTCAATTTAAAAAAGTCAAAACACAAAACAGCACATCTTATTTTATTCACCTTAGAGCACTCAGTGCATAGTGCTCTATGGACAGTGTGTAAAAGAAGGAAAGATGTCTCAGGCAAGGAAATGAATTTCATTTCAGACCTATTGGCCATGTCTAGAGGACACTGAAGTAGCTATTTTACTGTAAGTAACAGTATGGATTTGAAATCCAAACTAACATTTGCTTTCACTATTTCAGGACCAATGTAAACAGCATTATCTTCACTATTTTGGAACCAACGTAAATAGGACTAAGACTATTTTCGATAATCATGAACTAAGTCAACTTGCTTGAAGCAAGCTCAGCTTCTTAGAAAAGATTAAAGTGTCTCTATAATCTGGAGGTCTGCATGTCTGGGTTAGGCCCAAATCAGCATTTCAAGGACAACAAAAACTAACAATCAGACACTAGTTCTGTGGTGGCTTCCTTTACAAGGAACAATTTTGTAGTGAAGCCTGTGATTTGACCACTTCTTCAAGCCTCTCTTTTGCAATACTTCTGCTTCTCTGCTCTTAATAACTTATCAATTTCCAAATGACTTTTTTCATTAATTCATCATAAATCTTACCTGACTCTGAGCACATCTGGGGTGGTCCCTAAAAGTCTACAATACACCAGGCTCTTTCTCGGTCTGGGGAAAGTTAACGTGAAAGTTACTTCATTCCTCTCTTCTACAGACCCTAAAGAGCTGCCTCAGCACGGGGATGCTCTAAAGACTTTCAAAATGTAGTAACACCAAAATTCACTATGGCTTTTCTGTGCTACCATGCAAAACCATTTACTATCAAGTACTGTGCACAACAAATGCTGTTCTAAGGAATTTCTAATGTGTAAAACTTATTTTTCCAAAGGCATATGTAAGAGACACTCATTATAATATGCAATAACTTTTTCTTTCTTAACTTTCCCCAATATTAGCATTTCTTAACTACTGTTCACAAGCTCAAGCTCAGAACACAGGTGATGGCATCTATCCCTATTTTTATTTTTAATGCAATACATAAAATAATTACATAAGTATTTTCTTTTAAAACAGACCTTCTGAGAACCTCTGTCAGTTTCAGGGAATAAGTACAACTGTTAGTAATTGTAAGATCAGCCAGCCTACAACCTAGTCATTTTGGTTTATTATTCTAACAACTGGAGACTTTCAGAATGCTAACTGACTTGTGTTTCATTTGATATCATTTATTTTTACATCTGTAAAGGACTACTAGTTAAATACAAGAAAGAATTGCTAAAGTATGAGACAGTAAGGAACATGAACAACAAACACTGCAACTCAGGATTTTTACCAACTTACAGATAGTGTTTTCTGATCTAATCTTATATTTAAGACAAAATGTCTTAAAATGCTTCAAAATATAGCAAGTAAAACATCAAACAGTTTATTAACAGTGAATAACTATTATCTGCCTCCATACTGCGTCATTTGAAAACAAAGTAACTATAAACTGTAGTTTCAAATATTTTATCTTGTATTGCATTTAAAAAGAAAGTCTGAGGGCCGGGGATTTAGCTCAGTGGTTCCAGTGTCTGCCTAACAAGTGCAAGGTCCCTGGTATGATCCCCGATGCCCAGTAACCACATACAACAATACAGGGCATGGTGACCCAAGCCCACTAGCAATCATACCACACACCACAATGCCAAGTGTGGTGGCTCACGCTTATAATCCCAGCACAGGAGGCAGAGGCAGGAGGATTGCTGAGTTCAAGGCTAATCTGGGCTACATAGTAAGCTTGGGGCTAGCCTGAACTACAAAGTGAGACCCTCTCTCAAAAAAAAAAAAAGTCTCTGTTTCTAGTTTTGTTTTGTTTTATCTCAATTTTTTCACTTATTTTTTTATTTTTATTGGTACATTGTATATACACATCATGATCAAACTCAATATTGGGAATTTGTACATTATGACACGATTTAATTCTCATTTTTTGCCCATTCCCCTATCCACCACACAACCTTCTACCACCTAAATACATAAGCTTTGTTTTCCTTTATTACCATCACATTTTTCTTTACCTCTCACTACTCACCCCTCCATCACAGTTCCCTTTGAATGTTTTCTATTTCACAATATCCATCATACATTCTAGAACTCATTAACATCTTTAGTTTCTCATAGCAGAAGAGCAGATGTTTTGTTTTGTTGTGTTTTGTTTTGTTTTGTTTTGTTTTGTTTTGTTTTGTGGGGATCAACTCCAGGACCTTGCACTTGTAAGGCAGGCATGTTTTCACTGGGTTAAATCCCCAGCCCTTCTGATTTTTTAATAAGCACAAAATGCCAGACTTTTGGGCTGAGATGGGCTCGATGTTAGAGCATTTGTCTAGCATGAACAAAGCCCTCAGTTTACTCTCCAGCATCAAAAATAAGTACATAACTTTTAATCACTAAGTAACTGGATAAGGTTTTTGTTTATTTTTGATTCCTCAAGATAATCTTAAATTGCAACTTGAACTTTACTCTTACTCCCCAAAGCAGATTTTAAAATCTGGCAAATAGTACTTTATTTTATATGGTAAATTTGAAGCAAACATTACATATACAAAATAACATATGCATGTTATTTTAGCACTATTTAAAATAAAAGGCTGGAAACTAACTGCCCATCAGGGAAGGGATGTTATAGTATTCTAATACAATGAAATGTTATGCAGAAATTATTTTTAAAAAGGAAATGGTATCCGACTTCTTGCAGAGAAATATGTAAATATATGGCTATAAGTTAATATTTACAATAATATATAGGTTAAAACTGTTCAGCGTGTGTCCCCTTAATTGTACCAGCATATAGTAATCTTAGGAATTCATTTCATCTTAAATGCTTTCTATGTCTCTATGTTGAAGTAGCAGCTATAATAGATTCCTTAGTTTTTTCAAGACTATAAGGAAATGACACAAAAGTTTTAAGTATCTTTGTGTATTCTGTAAGAAGTGAATAAGGAAAAAACTGAAAACATTCTATTTTTCTAATTATACTGAATATCACTTATTAAATAAGTCAATACATCTCCCTCATAATTCTGTTAAATGTTAAAAATAAACTTTATGGCCTATAATCCCAGCCTCTTAGGAGGCTAAACAGGAAGACTGCGAACATAAGGCCAGCCTAGACATTGTGAGAAGGAAAAAGACAGAGATGGCTCAGTGCTCCCTGAGTATAATTCCCAGCATGCTGATGGGAGGGGGAGGGAAGTAGGAGAAGACAGAGGGAAAGAGAAAGAAGAAAAAAGAGGAATAAGAAAAAAAGAGAAAGAAGAAGATAATGAAAGAAAGAAGAAGAGGGAAAGAAAGAAGAAAGAAGAAAAAGTGAGGAAAGGAGAAGAGGAGGAAGGATAGAAAGAAAAGAAGAAAAGGAAGGAAGGAAAGAAAGAAAAAGAGAAAGGCAGGAGACTGGTTGGAAATGTAGCTCAGTGCTCCTTGATTCAACACCCAGTACTAATAAATAAATAAATAAACAAACAAACAAACATTTTATGATGCAGTACTTAACATATTCACCTCATCAAAATGACAAGATACTTTTTCAAAATTAAGAAAGCTCTTCAGACATAGGGTCCCGAGTGAAGAACTGTTGTGAACAAAAATGCCCTCTACAACACCAATGACCAACTGACACTCAGCTGTTGAGGAAGAAGAATCACAAATCTGAAAATGTAAAACAAAACAAACAGAAACAGTTTGGCCTCTGCGCTCCTTCGTTACTGAATTCCTGACAGAACTGCTCTAGGAGTTCTGCTCCTGCTCCCATCTTAGTTAGCACTTCTAGCTTTGCTACAAAAAACTGGAGATGGAATCTTTTTGTAAGAAAGTGAGTGCACTGGTACATTTTATTATGAAAACCTTCCATCCCCTAGAGTAACATTTCTTAACCAAAGAAATCAACTAAAAACAAAACAAGTACATAAAACCTCAAGATTATTTCATTGATCTACACAAAAGTAAAAGAAAAAGCCATATTTATAATCTGAAATGGAGACCCATAGGGGACAGATAATCCAAAGCCCAGTCCAGCTGGCCTTGGAATGTGGCCTTGGGCTTTGTGAACCCTAAAATGTCTAAGCCAAATGATAAGGTTCTACTGTGTAAATCAAATTTTCCCATCCCTTTTCTCTATTTCTTCTTCTGCTGCACCTAGACAAAATCTGAGCCTTGAAAGATCATGCACAGGAACCAAAGAAGCCATCAGAGTTAGTAGAAAGAGAACTCAGGGATAAAAAGGAAAGAATTTTGAGGTAGACAGGGCACCAAAGGCTGACTGTGCTCCCTGCCTCCCTCACAGACCTCCATGACATTTTTGTAATCATTCTGTGTAAGTCTTTAAAATGTTCCAGATTAGAGTTTCACCTCTTCACAAATAAGCATACTCACCTCTGAGGGTTAGCTCTCTGTGACAATATGACTGGAGTACAGGGGTTTCCAAATATTTGGCCAGGGCCAGAGATTTAGCTCAGTGGTTCTGGCACCTGCCTAGCAAGCACAAGGTTGTTCAACCCCCAGTAATAACATACCATAATACTGGGCATAGTGACTTACATCCACCAGCAATCAGTACCACATACTGCAATGCCAGGTATGGTGCCTTGCACCTGTAATCCCAGCACTCGGGAGGCAGAGGCAGGAGGATTGCTGAGTTTGAGGCTTGCCTGGGCTACTTAGTGAGCTCAGGGCCAACCTGAACTACAAAGCAAGACTCTGTCTCAAAAAAAGAAAAAAAATTGGCCAAACAATATTCTGTTTCTGTGAGGGTGCTTTCTGATAAGATTAGCACTTAAATCAATCCACTGAGTACAGGAGGTTGCCTTCCCTACCAAGAGCCTCAGTCAGGTAGACAGAAGCCTGACATGCCATGGCAGGAGAGGATCCTGACTGAGCCTAACTGAACCATCAGTTCTTCTGGCTAAACTGCAGCTGCTCCTTTGGACCTGACAGGAACTTCAAACCTTCTGTAGTCTTTGGACTTGCTAGCTTGCACAATCTAAGGAGCCATTTCCTTGTAACAAATCTCAATACACACACATGTGAGCGAACATGCATTTCTTAGAAGAATCCTAATACACCATCTGAGCATCAAGAGTAAACACTCTTTAATCAATTTGCTCCAATGTTCAGCCTTTCACACTGTATATTCTAGAGGTCAACCAACGTTCTACTCAACTTTCTTCCCATCCAACATCTTCCATGAAGCCCAAGTCCTCTGCAACATCTACATTACGACGGGGGAGGCCCATAAAGAACCTGTGAAAGGTCAATAGAAATTAACAGATACAAAGATCATTTTGCTTATACTCTTAGCTTTTCCAGTTATTTGTGCTACTCAGTATTTGGAAGCTTTCATGGCCTTTTTTGCTACACCTATTACTATTTTGTCACACTATTTTATTTTCAAATGCCCCACAGTTTAAGAAGCTAAGGTATTATAAGGGACCTAACCTCAATTTGAATTACATGATACCCAGAGGTTACAAATTAAACATGAAAAATAAAACCAAGTTTTACTGGCTAATATGTTATTTTGATTTGATTTTGAAAACTGATTTGAAAATTGCTAAGAATGACAGGATGATCAAGTAACAAATAAAAGAAGAGATGGAGGAATGACAGAAGAAAATAAAGGAAGTCATGCACAGAATTCATCCTTCTGGCTGCCTCTAGGGTGAGCTGAGGTGCCTTTCCTTCAGACTCCTGCTTCCAAGCAGCAGACCTCTTGTACAGGGAGTGCAAGGTGTGAGGAGAATGGGACTCCTCCGGCCCAGGAGGACACATGAGGTCAGCAGAGATTCTCAGACACACTGTCATCCAGTCTTAAGAGGGACAAACTCGCAGGCGAAAAACAGGAAAAGATAGAATTCTTCTTGTGGTTCATTTTGTGTGTCAACCTGACTGCACTAAGGAATAATCCAGGTAGCCAGTAAAGCATTACTTCTGGGTGTGTCTCTGAGGAAGTTTCTGGAAGTGAGGACCCTTTGAGTGGGTAGACTGATTAAAAGACTCATCTTCCTCAATGGGGTGGGAAGTCTAAATTGTAAAAGTGTCTGGCACAGAGAAAATTTCAAGTTTGTTGTTGTTGTTCTTGTTGTTCTTGTTGTTGTTTTGCAGTACTGGGGATCAAACTTGTCCCCTTGTATGTCTAAGGTTGGTGCGGTACCACTTGAGCTAAATCCCCAACCCAAAATTTCAAGTTTTTGTAGTTTTGCCCTAAGGACAGTGGTGAGGCAGTGGTGGGTCTCAGTAGCTAAGCTTCCATTTATAAACATACAACAACAACAAAATTATTATAATGACCAAAGGAAACATGGGAAGGAGCTCAGACAAAATAGAACCACCAGACAGTAAGGGAAAATATCCTAGAAAAGAGAGAGAGGATTAGGAACATCAAATTTTGTATAAAGGCACTACTGAAGCCTCTGGGAGACATGTATGAATGAGCATGTATGAATGAGACAGACTGTCCACACTATGAGGTGGGCCACCATCTGTGCTGGACACAGCATGTTGGGGCTAAACTTTAAAGCCTGCCAGTGCTCGCTTCGGCAGCACATATACTAAAGCCTGCCACCTCTTTAGTAGAAGTAACTAAGGCCCAAGGCAAAAAGCCACCAGAGAATGAAGGAGGAGCCCTAGAAAGAAGTGGGCTATAGTACTGAGACTCACCAACCTGTAGAAAAATTGTACAAGTCTCTGGCTGACTGATATACAGGCCAGACCCAAGGTACCCTGAAATGAGATCTGAGCCCTCACTCACCAGAGGCATAAAAGAACTGACAATGTGAGTCTAACCAAGTAACATGCCTATTTACAAGAGAAAAAAAAATCAATATACAACATTCAAAGTAGTAAAGCTATAGTCTAAAAATTACTCCTCACAAAACATGTTAAGAAAGTCTGATTCATTAATGTAGAAAAAAAGACAATCAACAAATGCTATTAGTCAGTGTAATGTGGTTTTGTTCACTCTCTTTTCTTTTCCGCCCCCTCCTTGTATGTGTGCACATGTATGTGTACTATTTCTGTAGAGTCCTGACTAACATGTATGTGTGTGCAGATCCACATGGATGTATCATAGGGCATTGATTGGCATGGTTATGGAGGCTGAGGAGCTCTGCTGCTGCCCATGTGGGACAGTAAAAAATAAAAGCTGTAATAAATGAAATAAGAAATTTAGAGCTATGAAATACTTGAAAACTTTAAACCCACTGGATAATCTTAAAGGCAGAATGAGAACAAAGAGTGGGAAATCAATGAACATGAAGGAAGGTTAAAGGAAATAGACTGAAGAAGAGAGAATAAAAAATTGAAACCATAAATACAATATTTAACAGTATTTATAAGAAACAAAGTCAAGAACTTATGGAACAGAAAAAATTTCAAAAGAAAGGACTAGAGACTTCTCTAGTTTGGTGAAGAATATAGGATGTACTGATTCACGAACCTCAGCAAATTCTAAACAGAATAAATGCATAAAAACATCTAAAAATGCCATGTCAAAATATTAAAACAGTATAATCCAAAAATTAGAAGAAAGAAACCTTACACATAAAGAAAAATTATTGTAATAACCACAGAGTTTTTAATCTAAAGCCTCAGGAAACAATTCAGCATCTTTAGGGTAAAGAAGGAAAAGGCTGCCAGCCTGAATACTATATTCAGAAAAGTACCCTTCAATAAAAAAAGAGTATCAATATTTTCAGATAGAAGATATAACTTCTCATGAGAGGCCAGCATGTTAAGAAATGTTAAAGTCCTTCAGGTAAAATCGAAATGATCAGGAGGAGAAATCATGAATGTTCATGAATGAAGGAAAACACCAGAAATGATTATTGGTTATAAGTATAAAAGATTTTCCCTTACTTCACTTAAGATAAAGTACAGCCATTTAACACAAGAAAACATTCCCTTGGGGTTAATAATAACATGGATATACAATGTTTGAGAACACTATAATCCCATAAAGAATGTTAGAAGTTATGGTAAATAAACTGTTACATATGCAAGTTTTCTGTATTTTTATAAAACAGTACAATATTAAATATAACTAAAGTATTCTGTGACAAATTTTAAAAAACACATTATAATCCCTAAACAGTAACAAAATTATGTAAAGATAAATACTATGACTTACAAATCAAGAGGCATTAATCACAAGAGTTTAAAAAGCAAATTACACCTCAAGAAATAGGTGCTTATAAAGACACACTGAAAATAAATGGGCAGGAAAAGTTACACTATAAAGTAATAAATATGAGAAGTATGGAAGTATGCAGAAGACTGAAAGATAAAGAGCATAACAAAAAGTAAAATGAGACATTTCATAGTGATACAAGGATAATTCACCAGGAAAACACAAACATGTATGTGTTCCCACCACCCCCCGCCCCTCAAGGCACAGGAAGCAAAATTTGACCCAGCAAAAAAAGACATAATTCCACAGTCATACTAAAGGATGCTAACTAACCTCACCCTTCCATTGACACAAACACTAGACAAAAAATCAACAGAGAAAGAGATGAGAATCAGTACAACACTATCAACCACCTTAAGCCTCAACACCATAGAACACTTTTTTTTTTAATTGTACATGTTACAATCACCAAAGAGAGCATGTATTTTACCACAAAACAAATTTCAGCAAATTTAAAGGAATCAAACCATACCATCCTCCTGATACATACATACCAAAAAGGATGTCAATTGGAAATCAATAACAATACTGTGTTTAAGATAAGCCTCAAGTGCTCAGAAATTAAAAAGGACATATTGACTCATGAATCAAACAACTTACAAAGGAAATTAGAAAATATGTGACCTAGATTCAAATAAAAAAATACAGCATATTGAAAGTTGTGAGATAGTATTTATGGGGATAGTTAGAGCTCATCTATGCATTTACAAAGTTTAAAATCATATGCTCTACCTTAAAAAGTTAAAAAGGAAATACAAAGTAAAACCAATTAATAGAGGAAAGGAAATTATAAAAAGAAAAATATCAGCAAAAGCAATGGAGAAAAATAACAAAACTGAAAGTGGTTCAATGAGAATTTCAACAAAACTGATAACCTCTAACCAGGCTAATCAAAAAAAAATTTTAAAAGTCACCAATATAGGGGCTGGGGATTTAGCTCAAGTGGTACCGCCCCAACATTGGATGCACAAGGGCCTGAATTCAATCCCCAGTACTGCACAAAAAAAAAAGTCACCAATATCAGGAAAGGAAAATAAATTTTACCACACAGCTTAGACAAATGTAAGAAAAATAAAAACATGAACAGCTTTATGCCAACAAAATGATAATTTGGTTAAAATGAAAAACTTCCTTTAACAGTTCAACTAATCAAAAGTGACAAAGGATACAGAAAATCGAAATAGCCCTCTATTACATAAATTGAATAAATTATCAAAAACCTTCTGAGAAAACTCAAGATTCAGATAGTTTTATATAACACCAATTTCACACCAACTCTTTCAGAAAATGGAAGAGGTAGAAACATTTCCCAACTTACCAGGGGGCCAGAATGACCTCAATGCTAAATTTGACAAAAGACTTTAAAAAACATTACAGACTACTATCCTTACAATATACCCTTAACGACGGGCATTAGTGGCTCCTGCCTGTAATCCCAGCACTTGGGAGGCAGAGGCACGAGGATTGCTGAGTTCGAGGCTTGCCTGGGCTACATAGTGAGCTCAGGGCCAGCCTGAACTACAAAGCAAGACTGAATCATTTATACTCAAATGGTCGTACCTTCAGGATATACTCATAAGTGAAATAAATAGGTCACAGATATGTAAATATCATATATTTTCTCTGGTATGAGAAACTGAAATTGTAAATGTGTTCTAGAATGCATGATTGATATTGTGAAATAGTAAATATTCAAAGGGAAATGGGGTTTAGGGGTAAAAGAAAAAAAATTGATGGTTAAAAAAATGAAATAAAGGGGCCGGGGATTTAGCTCAGTGATTCTGGCTGCCTGCCTCGCAAGCGCAAGGTCCTGAGTTTGATCCCGGTAACCACATACAATGCTGGGCGTGGAGACTCACGCCCACCAGTAATCAATACCACATACCGCAGTGCCGTGGGTGATGGCTCACGCCTATAATCCCAGCACTAGGGAGGCAGAGACAGGAGGATCGCTGAGTTCACGGCGGCTTGCCTGGGCTACATAGTGAGCTCAGAGCCAGCCTGAACTACAAAGTGAGACCCTGTCTCACCAAAAAAAAAAAAAAATGAAATAAAGCTTATGTATATAGGGACGGGGGGTGGTAGGGTGGGTAGGGGAAGGGGAAAAATGGAATTAAGTTGTGTCATATACCGGTACAAATTCTCAATGTGGAGTGTATTTGTGATGTGTATATATAATGTACCAATAAAATGTACCAATAAAAAAAATATATATATAAACTTCCGAAGGAAACATCAGTAAACTGAATCCAATAATATAAAATAAGAAGGTAGATTACAGTGACAAAGAATTTACCACTCATAATTAACAAACTTCACCATAATTAAAGAATTAAAAAACAACCCAAATGTTCATCAACTAGAAACTAGATAAAGAAGATGTGGAGGGTTTTTTTAATAAAATGGAGTATTACTCAGCCATACAAATGATAAATTTGAATCATTTATACTCAAATGGATGTCCCTTCAGGACATACTCATGAAATAAATAGAACATAGATGTGTGACTACTGTATCTGTTCTTTAGTATGAGAAACTAAAGGTGTAAATGACTTCTAAAATGAATGATATGTATTGTGAAATAGAAAATATTCAAAGAGAAAAGGGGGTAAGTAAAGAAGGGAAAGAAAAAAACTGATGGTTAAAAAAAGGAAATGAAGCTTATGCATATAAAGGATAGGGAGTTATAAGGAGGGCAGGAGGGCAGGAAAAATAAGAATTAAATCATGTCATGTGCTGGTACACATTCTCAATTGTTTACTGTGATCATAATGTGTATATAAAGTATACCAATAAAATCAATTTTAAAAAGAATAAAAAATAAAAGTTATGATCCTTTCAACAGATTCAGAAGTATATGACAAATTCAATTCCCATTTATGATCATATCACTCTGCACAGTAAAAATAGAAGGGAACTTCCAAAATTTAAAGACCCAGTTCAAAACTGGGCATCTGAAATGAACAGACATTTTTCAGATGAAGAGATAAAGGCAACTAAGAAACATATGAAGAAATGTTCAACATCGCTGGTCATTCAAGAGGTACAGATGAAAACAACACTGAGATTCCATCCCACTCCACAAAGAATGGCCACTATCACGAAGTCAACCACCATAAATGCTAGCAGAACTGTGGGGAAAAGGAACCCATGTCCACAGTTCGTGGGGATGTAGATTGATGCAACCACTGTGGAGATTCCTCAAAAAACTAGCATTAGAAGTTCTATTTGGCCCTGCTATTTCCCTGCTAGGTATATACACAAAAGAATCAAAATAATTCAAAGTAGATTTGTGCACCCCCATTTATAGCAGCTCAGTTTGTAATAACTAAATCTTAGAAACACCCCAAATGCCCATCAACTGGAGACTGAATAAAGAGATATGGGCTTTATTATAAAATGGACTATTACTCAGCCATAAAGACTAGTAAGTTTGAGTCACTTATACTCAAATGGGATGTACCTTAAGGACATACTTATAAGTGAAATAAATAGGATACAGATATGTAAATAGCGTATCATTTCTCTAGTATGAAGAACTGAAGATGTAAATGAATTTGAAAATGTATGATAGGTATTGTGAAATATGAAGAGAATGTTCAAAAGAAAATGGGAAATGGGGGTGTAGGGGGAAGTAAAGAAGGGAAAGAAAAAATTTGATAGTTAAGAAAACAAAGCTTATGTATGTGGGGGTGGGGTTGTAGGGAGGAGAGGAGAATAGGAAAAAATAAAAATCAAGATATATCCTGTAGCCGGGCGTGGTGGCTCACGCCTGTAATCCCAGCACTCAGGAGGCAGAGGCAGGAGGATTGCTGAGTTCGAGGCTTGCCTAGGCTACATAGTGAGCTCAGAACCAGCCCGAACTACAAAGCGAGACCCTGTCTCAAAAAAAGAAAAAGATATATCCTGTAGATGTAAAAGAGTTGTAGAATGTATGACAGATTTGGTGAAATAGGAAGGAAGGAAAGGCACTATCTTAGCGCCATCTACAAAACTGTGATTGCATTAACCAAACTAAAAAAGAAATCCAGCTCTATTTCCAAGCCAAATTACTCTAAATGGGTCATTTAAAAGGGTGAGAAAATGCCAGAGTTAACCAGGACAGGATGGGAAAGAGAAGAAAGGAAATCTGAATAAAGATGCTGCCTCCTCCTCCTCCTGCTGACCCCATACCTTTCCCCCCTCCATCGACCTCCTCCCAGGAGATGGGAGAGGCTCTGTGCCCATAGTGTAAGATAGAAAAGTGACACATGTGCACTGAAGATCTTTGATAAGGGACTCAGATTCCTACAGACCTCTGGAAAATTAAGAGAAACTGGTCAGCTAGGAATGACTAGCCTTTCACTGCAAACTTGGGTAAGAAAACCTGCAAAGACCTACCATTCTCAGAAAAATTCACTATGATATTTCTTACATCTTTCCATGAGTTTCCCAAAGAGGTTCTAAACTATGATTTTACAGGTTTTATTCAATATTTGCAAATGACAGCACCCCTCAAAAAGGGCTCCATTTACTTTATGCACAAATGAGTGTTTAATGAAATTAAACTGAACTTCCCTTTACCACGCTATCTAGGCTTCTGCGGTCTTGGCCTGATCACTAACACTAAGAACCAGAAAACCCTAATGGCTAAATGTCAACATTGTTGCAACACTAATAACCTCTCAGCATTTCACATCTCATATGCTAGATAAAATTCCCACCAAACCCAGTTTTTCCTTCTTGCATTTCTCCCGTTCTGAAAAGGACAGACTCCCTTTAAGTCTCTCCCAACATCATCCTTTTTTTAAGCTTCTAAACAGCAAAGTCTGTTACACCAAGTCTGTAACAGATTCCCTGAGAGTACATCACTTTCTTAGAGTTAATTTAATCAACATTTATGAGGAATGACACATGACCTTGAACTCCTAGGTGACTTCCCTATCTCCTCCTGGCCCCCTGCCAATCCATCTCCCGCACTGCTGCTAAAGCCAAAGTGCTAAAAGAAAAAACTGAGTAAGTTGTTATGCCTCCATCTACGACACTTGAAACACTTCCCACTGTTCACAGAGTAAAGTCCAAAACCCTCGTGCTCGCCTGTCCTTCGGGCCCCATCTGTAGCCTGGCCTCCCTCCTCCAGTCATGTGGAAAGATGTAAGGCTCCCAAAGCTGTTTTCTGCTTCTGTAACTCTGGTGTCCACTCTCTGCCTGGCAAAGCTTGCTCTGACCCACCTGCTCTATCACCCACTGGCTTCCTGAATGTCTGCTCACCGTCCACAATGAAACTTCTGGGCTCTTCTGCCCTTCACCTTGCAAATCTGATCAATTCCCTTACTTTGGGACAGGTTCCCTTAACTCAAGATAGCTTTCTTCAGTTTCTTACTGAAACTTTTCCACAAGGATGTTTGGACACACACATTTATATAAAATGTGATTTCCCAAATAACTTACACTCCAACACAGGGTATTTGTGTACACAAACCTCCTCACCTGCTTGACTATTTTATACACACTTAGATGGCTGCTTGGTCCACTTAAGGAGACAGAGGAAAAGTCTTACATTCTAATTGGGAGTGAGAAGTTATAAAATACTTAGTTCTGAAATAATTTCCTTAAAGAATTTCACTAGCAGAAAACATAGGTTCACAGGGTTTTGGTTTGTTTTGTTTTTTTTTTTTTCTGTTTTTGAGATTGAACTCAGACCCTTGTCTTTCAGGGTAGGTGCAGTACCAATTGAGCTAAATCCTGGTCAGTTTTGATTCTTTTGAAAATGTTTATTAAGTGTCCGTTACAGTGCATAGCATGTCCTGGAGACAACTGATTCACTCATTTTACAGCAGAAGAAGAGTCCTGCCCACATGCACCCAGCTAACAGGTGGAGAAGGTAAGATGTAGACATTTCTAGTCCCATGCCTGCCTCCCTATGTCTCCTGCTCCTATTCCACTAGCTTGAAGGAACTCTAAGTAATAAGACTAATTGAACACTATTCTTGTTAAAGACTGTGTATATCTCAACAGTTTGGAATTACATCAATGTGTATTTGAAAAGCCGCTTGCCCCTACATTTCCAGAAGGAAAAGCAGTGACATAAAACCTCAAGGGAACAAAATCAGAGGGGCCCCGCAGTGCAACCAACCTTCATCTGAGTCAGCAGACGACATCTATTTGAACTCGTTAGCACTGCCTGGCATGTGCTGCCACCCCCTTGGGTAATTTACATTTTTAAAGCATGTAATTCTAAATTTGGGAAGTTAGGATAATCAGGGTGGAAAAGCCCATCTGTTTGACGTTTACTCCAGCTGCTGCAAATTCTGAAATGAATTTGAGTATTTTCTTCTCTGTTTCATCCAGCCCAGTCTGGGATATGGACAAGGCAGAAGCAAGAATGTAACCAAGGGCAGTGCATCTAACATGCACTACACCTGCACTGCGTTTAAATAATCACGCTGCAATTACATAAGTGTGTGTCAGTAATGTGTGTACATTATTCTTACATAACTTTTGTGGCGGTGAGGAGATTGAGACAGAAAGACTGTAATACAATTTTTGACACTAAAGAGATTGAAAGTAGTTTAAACTAGGCAGAAAGAGTAACTGCAAAATCACTCGCTTAGTTGTGTGCTGTGTAATTTCACTTGTTTTTTGGTTTGGGGGGTTTTTTGGAAAAAGCATTAACCTAAATTTTGACCCAAACTTTGCCACTTACACCTTTTTATGTGGTTTTGAAAAAAATCATTTTATTTCTCTATTTTTTTATTACACTCCATGCACAAAAAAGCCAAGAGAAAGAAGGGAGGAGGTAAACATTGAAGAAAATTGAAATGGTGCTGTCTTCAAGATCCATAATTCTGGGAATACCAGAGCTAGATAAATTTTCACAAGATGATATATGTGGAAGCAATCCCTTTTGGGTTTGAAGTCTTAGCATAAACCAGAGGCAAATCAGTAAATACCTTTCTTATACCTTGTAAGTATATGAATCATTTATATTGTAGGCTAACTACTTATTGCATACTAAAACAAGTTTAAATTTTTTTAAAAACACAATACAAACAGCCGGGTGTGGTGGCTCATGCCTGTCATCCCAGCACTCGGGAGGCAGAGACAGGAGGATTGCTGAGTTCAAGGCTTGCCTGGGTTACACAGTGAGCTCAGAGCCAGCTTGAACTACAAAGCGAGACCCTGTCTCAAAAAAAAAAAAAAAAAAACAATACAAACAGAACAGTTTCACACTTTTCAGTGCATAAAATTAAGTTCAAAGAGAAAGAGACCCAGCATTATCTGGGATGACTTGTATTATTGCTGACAAACATTCTACGTAATTGTTGATAAAGCCCCCTCATCTACAAATAAAAAAAGCACAGAGAAACATTATCTGAGTCCCCCAACCCTTCTTGACCACCACGCTTTGTAAGGCCCTGTATTATAAGCAGGACTGAGTGAGAATTGTCTCAAATAAAATGCTTCAAGTTTTTACTGGTACTCTCAGCAAAGAATCATTTAATTAGAAATGAAAACTACTGTTTGTATAAGATCTGTCTAATACAACTAACTGCAAAGGTGTCACTGAGTCCTCCCCAAGTGACCCCATCACTTCTCGGAGGACTCATGCATCTGAAGGACATGAGTAAAAACCAAAAGGATATAAAAACTTTCAAAAGCATGTTTACCATGACTTAAGGACTCTTAAATACCTAACATAATTTCTTTTGCCACTCTCCATAAGAGGAAAAAGATGCAATGGTTAAATAACACTCTGACCAAGAAGAAGAAAAAATCATAGGGCCACCTGATGTACCTCTGAGGTGGGTTTCACGTGCAAAAATCTTCTGAAACAGAAAGGCAGGACACAATCCAGTGTGAGACCAGATCCTTGAGGCAGGCTGAGCTGAAAAGCTTAGGGACAGCTGAAGGAGGAGCAAGGAAAAAGAAGAGGGGAGTGCATGGAGGCACAACTGCCACAGCAGGCGGGAGCCCAGCAAGAGGCACAAAAGGTGTTACCCTGGGCACCAGGACTCAGGGAAGGATAGAGGGAGGTGAGGAGCCCTCGGGAAGAAGACCAGGGGTCCTGAAAACTGGGGCTCAAGAGACATCAGAGTGGTATGTGTCACATGTTCCAAGGTTCTCAAAATAAGAACTGCTAATGTTAACATGAGGAAAGAATGGCACAAACAACAGTGACAAAGATAATGGTCGTTTATGGTAATTTATTAGTCAGACTGTCAGTCTTAGTTCTTTTCAAAATCATCTGCAGAAATCTAAAGGGAAAAGACAATTTTCACCAGAAGGAAGAGAATACAGAATTACTGACTATACAGGGAAATGTTTAGAATGCAGAACCAAATAATTCAATGTGTACAGATTACGCACATAATAGATCTTCAGATGAGTTGCCATAGCTACCAAAAGATAATTGATTTCGAAGAAACAAAAGAAAAGAGATACTATGAGGTGTAGGCTGAAATAAATACGTCACCCAAATTTAACTCACATTGCTTCCCAACAAGAACCACCAATACTCCTTTCTATAGGACCACTGCTGATGTCATCCGCCTACCTCCTCCCCAGTCTTGTGGTGTGGCCTCTGATGAGCCCGCAGAAATCCCACTCAGAACATGAAACACTCTGCTGTTTCCTCAGTGACCTATTACTTGTCCTATTACATGATAATCTCAACTATACAATTATCGCTTACTGTTTATAAAGCAAATATTGACTAGGCACTGGCTAGGAAGAGAAAGTTAATCAAATAGTTAAATACATAAGTCATAGTAAACTGGTAAAGGGTAAAGTGTGAACAAAGTTACATGGACAGAGAGAAAGAAATGGCTAACTCTGGGAGAGACTGCCCATGACAAGCAATATCCTGTCTATGTATTGATGGATACACATGACATCCAGTCCCAAAAAAGAAAAAAGGGAAATTTCAAATAGAAGTAATCCTATTTTGTTGCTGTTCCCTCAAACAGGCAGATGTTTTTTGAAATCACAAATAAATAAGCTATATGACTTTAATCTTTCTGACCACCATTTCCTTGTTTATAAAATGGAAATGATATTGGGATCATACAGAAAATTAATTATATAATGCAATCAAAAATTTCTCCTCCCTCCTCTAAAATTATAAACTCAATGAAGAACCAACTTTTAATCTTTCTGCCTACCTGCAATGTATAACACATTCCCAAACACAATTTCTCATTGACCAGTAATCTCCAAAACATATATATACAGTAATTTTTAACAATTCCTCTTTAAACTCAGTAACATCAATCTTTTTTTTTTTTTTTGAAACAGGGTCTCGCTTTGTAGTTCAGCCTGGCTCTGAGCTCACTATGGTGCCCAGGCAAGCCGCAGCGAACTCAGCAATCCTCTTGTCTTTGCCTCCCAAGTGCTGGGATTACAGGCATGAGCCACCACACCCGGCATTGTGGTATGCGGTGTTGATTGTTAGTGGGCATGAGTCTCCACGCCCAACATTATATGTGGTTACCGGGGATCGAACTCAGGACCTTGTGCTTGCAAGGCAGGCGCCGGAACCACTGAGCTAACCCTCTGGCCCAGTAACATCAATCTTTAAGCAGCCCAATGTACTTACTATAACTGCAAATAAAATTCTAAATACTCTCATGCCTAGTTCTTTATTCCCAGTAGGCACATCTAGCAGACATGTGGAGATCCCTAGGGCTGAAACAGAGGTAAGGGAAAGTGGGCCTCCTGAGAGCAAGATTCAGAAATGAGTTGTACTTGTTCACTCTTGCTACACAGTTTGGTGTTTCAAGTTTCACAGTACTTAAAGTTTAGTGCTTTTCAGGCCAGCGATTTAGCTCAGTAGTACCACACCTGCTTCAAAAGAACAAGGTCCTGAATTGATAACTGGTACTGAAAAAGAAAAGTGAAAAATAAAGTACTTTTCAATATCCTGGGTTCTAAAGGTCTTTAGAAAACAAGTCACAGCTCCAAAAAAGCAAAGCTCCCCAAACCCAGGACCACCAGTCTGTGGCCTGTGAGGAACTGGGCTGCACAGAAAGGTGAGTGGAGAACAACCAAGTGAAGCTTTATCTGTACATAGCCACTTCTCATTGCTCACATTCCTGCCTGAGCTCAACCTCCTGTCAGATCAATGGCAGCTTTAGATTCTCATATTAGCACAAACCCTACTGTGAACTGCACATGAAAGAGATCTAGATTGTGCACTCCTTATGAGAATCTAATAACTGATGATCTGAGGTGGGGCTTAAGCAGTGATACTAGCACCGGGGAGCAGCTGCAAACACAGACTAACATTAGCAGAGGTTTCACTACCTGGAGAGCATAATAAATCAATTGTTTGCACACATACTGAAACCTATAATATATCCACTGCCTACACACATAATAAAGTGACTATTTACACACATATCAACTGTGGAAAGTGATAAGCTGCATCTGGTATAAACCTTTGCAGTATAAGTAAGGTAATACACTTCAATTATACAACTTCATAAACTGGCAGGCTATAAGTCAGTATCCAATAATTATTTTAGACCATATGTGATCCATTCTTATCCATCCACACTTCTTTTCTGTACTGCACATGTTTCAACCACAGTTTTACTAAACCCACAACCTATCCCTTGCCAAAATGAGTAAAAAGTAAATACTGCTAGAGAGTTACTTTGAAAACAGGGAAAATCTGATGATGAAACAAGAGATAACTTTAAGACTATCAACAAAAAGAAAGCTGCATTTCAAAGAAAATATTAAGAATCCTACTTAAATTATAGGTTCATTGTCACAGGTGAGTCACATTCTCCAAGTCCACTTTACCTAATACATGGTGAAAGCTAAGGGAAGCCACGAAAACTTGGTCACATAGAGACCTATCACCCTTAAATTACACTGTAAAAATACAGTGTTCTGGTCTTTCAAAAGACAAAACATAAATACAAAAAACAGATGCAATTATTAAAGGCCACTACTTTATCAAATGTGTCTCTATTGGGAGTATCAGCCTCAGTAACTAACTACATTGCTAACATTAGAAAACCCCCTATAAATGGAGAAGAGTTTGATCCTGCTTGCTGCTAAGGATATCTGTCATAACATTTTAGGAGAGGCTATAGTTCCAAAGGTGGCATGTGCTCCTCTTATGGCTAGGACATTAACTAGATGAACTGATCTAGTAGAGGACAATCAGGCATGACTATTAAAGTAATGAGTCAGGGGCCAGAGGGTTAGCTCAGTGGTTCCGGCACCTGCCTCGCAAGCGCAAAGTCCTGAGTTCGATCCCTGGTAACCACATATAATGCTGGAAGTGGAGACATGCCCACCAACAATCAACGCCGCATACCACAATGCTGGACGTGGTGGCTCACGCCTGTCATCCCAGCACTCGGGAGGCAGGGACAGGAGGATTGCTGAGTTCGCGGCGGCTTGCCTGGGCACCATAGTGAGCTCAGGGCCAGCCTGAACTACAAAGCAAGACCCTGTCTCCAAAAGCAAAAAAAAAAAAAAAAAAAAAGTAATGAGTCAGCATGCCATTCAGTCCAGGTTGACAGGTCCAGTATTGTTCTCATTGAAGCAACAATGCTTGTTTTTGTGCAATATAACTGTCAAGAGGATGTGTGTGAAGACCTGTTACATGCATCTTTGCTGTCAACCAAGACCACAGATTCAGAACTATTCAAGTCTTTGCTTATATATCAGTAAAACTGAATTGTCTTATAATGGGAACTGCATGGTCAGAGCAGCTATAAGTAGCTGGCTTTCTGGGGCTGCTAGAAGGATCTTTGATTTCGCTACTCAGGTCAGAGGTCACTTCTGAATGTAAGTCTACTCACTGTCCTCTGTAGAGAATTGCCTAGCCAAAAACATGACAAAATTTTGCAGAATTTCATTAAAATTATTCACCGCGTTAAAATACATGCCCATAACTCATGTTTGTTCTTGAAGCTCTATAAGATAGATATAGAGAGGGTCGGGGACTTAGCTCAAGCGGTAGCAGCACAAGGGCCCAGGTTCAATCCCTGGTATGCAAAATAAATAAATAAATATGTCTTATCTTACATACTGAAGTGAGGTGGCTTTCTAAAGGTGAATCACTGGCCTGAGTTTCTGAGTTATAAGTGCCATTCAAGAGATTTTTTTTTTTTTTGAGACAGGGTCTCGCTTTGTAGTTCAGGCTGGCCTTGAGCTCACTACGTAACCCAGGCAAGCCTCAAACTCAGCAATCCTCCTGTCTCTGCCTCCTGAGTGCTGGTATTACAGGCATGAGCCACCACGCCCGGGACTGTGGTATGTGGCATTGATTGCTGGTGGGCGTGAGTCTCCACGCCCAGCATTGTATGTGGTTACTGGGGATGGAACTCAGGACCTTGCGCTTGCGAGGCAGGTCCTGGAACCACTGAGCTAACCCTCCGGCCCCCAAGAGATTTATTTTTTAAAAATCGTCACTGGAAACACATTTCAATGGCACAAAATGGGTCACAAAACTTGATGACTATTGTGACATGCTCAACCTTTTCAATAAATTCAATCTGTCACTTCACAGGAGAATAACAGCTGTGTCCAAGTCAGCAAATAAGATGCCTGGATTGAAAGCCACATTATAATTAAGAGGGAAGTAAGTAAATATTAGGATTTTTTATGTGTTTCAAATGTTAGTGAAGTCTATGAAAGAGAATGAACTAAGGCCTTCTTTCTCCCAGCTGCTGCACAATCACCCATACCAACCTTCAAAAGAGTTGATGCATTACTTCTTAACCACAAAACACTCCTGTATGGGAAAGAATGGATCTACAACCAATAAGCCAGTTGAATCAACTTTCTTCATGCTAGAAGAGGATGAGATCACAAATAAAAAGTGCCCTTTAAAGTATCCTTGAGACTTTAATCCCCATAAATTCCAGATTAAAGTCAAAGCCAAACATCCTGAGATTGCCACAAAAGCAATGAGAACCCTTCTTCCATTTCCAACATTCTATCTTTATTACTGGTTGAAAGTTTATCTTGCTTGCTGCTAAGAACATTTGTCATAAACATTTAAGGGAGACTCCAGTTTCAAAGGTGGCATGTATTCCCGCTTTGGCCAGCACATTAACTAGAAGAAGTAATGAAATAGCAAAGTATATCCAGGGAGAACTGTTCAGATTAATGAGTCACCATGGTATGAAATCCAGGTTGATAAGTCTACCAATATGGACAACAAAGCAACCAGGCTTGTTTTGTAAAGCACGGTTTTCTGTAAGGACAGCAACCAAAACAAAATTACAGAATAGAATAGACATAAGCAACTCACTTCAGGCATCACTCTTTTCCATGACCCCCAGATGGGACCATCTACCTATAGGAAAATAAGCATAAGGCTCATTCATAATGATTCTACATTATGGTAAGTTGTATAACTATTTCATTGTATATTACAGTGTGATAATAATAAAAATGGAGTACATGATAAATGTAATGTGCTTCAACCACCCCAAAACCATCTCTCTCCCCCATCTTTACCCCCCAGTCTGTGAAATTATCTTCCACAAAACCTGTCCCTGATGTCAAAAAGGTTAGGGACCACTGTGATAAGCATTTCCAAATTCTTCTCCAGTTGAGCCCTAGAATAGACAGAAACCTCCATAGAGTCAAATGGAGCTTAAAAGTGAAATGCAACCCTTACTGATGTCTGAGCATAACACAGTACTGGCACCTTCTATATTTCTCTTACTTTCCCATGCACTTAGTTCCAAGCAGTGAATTCATTCTATTCTATAAGTGCATCATCAATTTCCTTACTTTGAAGTAAGACTAATGATTATCTTATTTTAAGGAGTAATGAGGAAACACACATAAATGTCCAGCACACAAGTGAATACCCAACAATTTGACATCCAGACTAGAAATTTGACACTAGAAGCAGAAGAAATGTGTGTAATTTAGAGGGGCATGCAGAGGTAGTGGCAGCAGCAGAACCAAGGCTCATCGAAGCTGGCACGGTTTGCAGGATGACTTGGCTGGCCACCCCTGGCACATGTGCGCAAAGCCTATTCAACTCCAATGTTCCAAGCTGTTTAACCACATTCAGTACACTGTGGGCACCGCAGTATCAGAAAAAGCCTGCCAAATCCAAGTATTTTAAAAAAGCACTCCAAGTGGGCAAGCAAATAAAGAGTCTTTTCTTGAAAGAAAAGATCATTTATTGGGATTCAATAAGCACTGTAGTATGGTTCTTGCAATTGCTTACACATTTGCTGCCATGTTGGTATACCAGCTTTAGTAAAAAGTAGGACAGAGCTCAAGACTGCATCTGGGCAGATGAAGACTCTAGATTCTGGAGGATTGGCCATGCATCTAAATCAGATTGCATCAAGAGAACAGCAATATGTAAATTTACATTCCTTTGCTAACAAATAAGCATATCCAAAGAAACAGAGTCTATTTGTTCTCCAACTGATATGATCTTCTTACCATATTCAATCCACTGCCATTCCAGAAGAGTGGCAGGAATCAGAAGGAGGCCTAAATTTAGTAAAATCTGCTCATCTCTGGCTATTCTAATATTTCACACATCTTCTTCAAATACTATAATCTTTCAAGGTTCCTTTGGATGCCTCAGATAAGCATTCAGTCATTCAGATTTCTTTCCTGTGTCCTGTTTACTTCAAGATAGTACTTGACTGTTCCACTGCTTCTCTCAGGCAGAGAGAAGAGAACTGCTCTCATATCAAAATCAAGTACTCTGGTTTGTTATTTGCCCCTGCAGTAGAGAGACTGTCATGATAAGCTCCTTCCAGACAGGGAGCCAATACATAGATTTGGGCCTCTGTGTGAGTGCTTTCTGTTGCTGCTGAATTGGAAAAGTGATGTGCATGGCCTGTCCCCACCTTCACACTGTGACCCTGACCATTCATCTCATTGCTATAGCGTAAATATCTATGCCCACCTCTAAAATTTATATGTTGAAACCTAATCTTCAATGTTATGCTATGCATAGGTGGAAACTCTGGAAGATGACTGAGCCATAAGGGTTGAGCTCTAATGAAGGGGATTGTATTCTAATTTTTTAAAAATCCCAGAGAGCTCCTCTGCTGCTTCTGTTACAGGAGAATGTGACAACAAAATGACTATGAACTAGGAAGGAGGCCCTCACTGGGACACAGACGTTGCCAGCACCTTCATCTTTGGATTTCCAAAAATTATGAGAAACAGAGTTCCATTGTTTATAAAATAGTCCATGACAACAGTGACAGAGTAAGATACTGATCTTGAAATTCCTGCACACAAATTCCTTCTAACCTATCAGGACATACAGACACTACTAGGTCTCTTACATACTCCAGACGAGTGCTGAGGAACAGAGCACTCCTCAGGCTCCCACGTTTCCTGCCACCACCCATGCCAACATTCCTGTCCTACTGAAAATGGCCTGCGGCACTACATGCAGAACCCAGAAACCAGACCACCAGAGGAATCAAATGGCATGATGAAAACCAGAACGAGAGCTGAGCAAGAGGAGACATTCACGCATACCATAACTCTAACACACTACACCACAATGAGATGAATCCTGTTTATCTTAGACAAAAGCACAGAAGTTAGTCTAAACTAAAGAACCTTGCTCCTTTTTCATCATTCTATCTCCAGATTCCTGGAACATAATTAACTCTCAGGGTTTTTTATGCTCAAAAACTGCTAAAAACATAAGAAATAAGAGTGTCTCATACATAACGTGAAATAAAGTACAGGCAGTACACAAAGCTACTGAATATCTGACTGTATTCTTCTTTATTCTTATTTATGATATTTTCACAATCGTATCTATACTCCTAGTTCCTCACATAATCCTAAAAGTATTCTATGATTACTCTTTTTTTATTCATATGAATTTTCAAATTGTAACTATAGTTATATGTAATTTCAACTATAGTCATACAAATATTGAGTTTCCTAAAACTAGGTACCATATGGACCATCTCTGTATCAGCCACAGTGGTACATATAGAACAAGTTCTCAACAGTGTATTGGGAAATGGGAGAATTTATTCTAAAAAGTTGCTGAGACACTTTTGGAAGTCGATGCTAAATTTAACCTAAAATTTCTATGAGCTCCATAAAAAATGATCTTCAGAGTACATACTAAAATCTTGTACATGCAGCTAGAGATGTAGCCCAATGGGAGAGCACTTATTGAGCATACACAAAGCCCTAGTTTTGATGCCCAGCAAGAGAAAAGAGGGCAGGAAAAGAGAAAGGAAGGGAAAAACAAAAGGTCTCTTGTACAGAACAAATGTAGGCATGTGAGTAAAAGCAATTACTACCTAATGGGAAAATTAATACAAGATTGAAAACCTCAACTCCAAATGATGATTATTTTAATGGAGAAAAATAACAGTGATAAGATGGTAGTGGCAACAAAGGTGGAAGGAGATAATGGGAAAAAGAGGGAAGAAAATGATGCCATGAAGAGGAAATGAATAGTGAATAATATTGAAGAGTAAAGTCAGATCTTACAGCATTTGGCTTGACCCTCTCAGTGTCTTTTGGGATGTAAGTCTTCAAGGAATGATCATCATTAGTAGGAACATATTGATATTACCATGTACAAGGTACCGTCTACATTCATACCACCCTGAAAACGCCCCATCTCATCCGATCTTGAAAGCTAAGCAGGGTTAGGCCTGGTGGTATTTGGATGGGAGACCATATACAAGGCAGTGAATCAGAAGTGTAAAGAACACATCAAAGACCTCTTATAGCCAGAAAGACTACACACAAGTAGACAGGTAAACTACCACAGAAAGTAAGTTTTGGTCCTTGAATTCAGCTGTGTGCACACATGAAAAATCAACTCCAGGTAGATTGTAAGGTAAATATAGAAGTTATAACAGTGCAGCTTGCAGAAAATTACAGAGATTATCCTCATGACTTCACAACAAGCAAAAAGAAAAAATCCCCAGCCAAAACACACAAAAAAGAAAAATGAAAAAGGCCTGAACCAATCAGAATTAAGACTGTCTGTTCTTTAAGACTCCAACATAAGACAGTGAAAAAGATATTGCAACACAAATAATCAGCAGTGTGCCAGTATTCTCATAACATATTTTTTTAAACCCATAAATTGGAGCTGGGTGAGAACACACATAGTCAACCTAATTTTGAAAACTGGCCAAAAAAAAAGTGTCTGTTTATAGATGAAGAGATAAACAACATATAGTACAAATATAACATACACAAGGAATACTAATCCATAAAAAATGAACTTTTTTCCCCCCCTTTTTGAGATAGGGTCTCGCTTTGTAGTTCAGGCTGGCTCTGAGCTCACTATGTAGTCCAGGCAAGCCTTGAACTCAGCAATCCTCCTGTCTCTCAAGTTCTGGGATTACAGGCATGAGCCACCACGCCCGGCACTGTGGTATGAGGTATTGATTGCTGGTGGGTGTGAGTCTCCACGCCCAGCATTGTATGTGGTTACCAGGGATCGAACTCAGGACCTTGCACTTGCGAGGTAGGCACCGGAACCACTGAGCTAACCCTCCGGCCCAAAAATGAATTTCTGATATATGCCAAAACATTAATGAATCTTGAAAACATTTTGCTAAGTGAAATAAACTAGACATAAAAGGGTAAATATTTTTATGATTCCACTCATAGAAGGTACCTATGATAGGTAAACACTATACAATAAGACAGGCCCTTCCCTTGTCTCCATTTTTTTATCTCTTTTCCAAAGAATGTTTTGTTTTAGAGGTGTAGCAGTTTGTGCTGCGGAGCTCCTGCACAGTGTATCAAAATGGGCTGTGACCATTTGAACTGTATGTGACCTTTCAGGAATGCCCCTTCACAAGAATGTTCTGTTAACCTCTGACCATGTTCAAGAAGTTCTTTGAAGCTCTGCCCCTCCACTTCAGGAATGTTCGGTAACTCCTCAGTTTGATTTATCAAAATGCTTTGTGACTGTTTGACCTTTCAGAAAGATTCTGTTAAGCTCCACCCCTCTGCTTCAGGAATGTTCTGTAACTCTGCCTCACCTACCTCAGTGAGCATATTCACCTACCCTGTAAATTCCTATAAAGAGACTCTCATTTCTGCTAGAGTACTCAGAATTTCTCTGATCCTGCCAGGCACTTGAGGTGTAAGAAAAGGCATCAGACTCCCAAAGTCTTCAAATTTCGAGAACCGCAACCCATAGTGGCTGTTTCACAGCTGCTGCACCTCAGGAGCCATGGCACTTGACTGCAACACTGAGCTGCACCACTTACCTAAAACACTGAGCTGCTCTGCTCTCCTATAAGATACAGAATACTTAAAATTCATGCAGATGGAACTAAGTAGATTAGAGTTTACAGGGACTAAAGGAAGGTGAAAATTGGGAGTTACTGCTTAATGGTTACAGAGTTTCTGTTGAGAGGAATGAATGAGTGTTGAGAAAGACGATGTCAGCTGCACAACACTGTAACTATTCTTAATGTCACTTAACTATATACTTAATAAGAATGCCAAAATTTATGTTGGATATATTTAACACAATATTTAGAAATGATTGTAATGTACCAAAGAAACATTAGATTGCATGTTTAAATGGACTGCAGATATTGGGTATTTGTTGGGCAAATAGTGACTCAAGATAATCACCCTCAACTAGAATAAATCAAGATAGTTTAATAGATAAATAAATAAATAAAATGAGGTAATCTAAACAATGGAATATTATTCAGTAGTAAAAGAGGATAAGCTGTCAAGCTACACAAAATATGCAGAACTTTAAATGCATGTTCTTAACACAAAACTTTCAACATAACAGCCTGGTGCTTAGAGATAAAAGTGAAGAAGTAAAACTACAGAGGATTTTGAAGGTAGTGAAATTATTCAGTATGACACTGTCATTGTGAATATATAGCATACATTTGTCAAAAATCATAATGGGCTTAATATATGCAAATTATAGGAAGTCATTTAGGGTGTCAAGCATCCAGAGACAGAATGCAGAATATGATAAAAGAATCTAACTGTATTACATCATAGGAGATAATTTTCTTGATGGAAACAGTAAGAAAAGTGCTAATACAAGTAACTTTGGAATGGTCATAGTATGTCAAACTAAAGACAAAGAATTGTGCATAAGCACACACCATAGTTAGTAAGGTTATTTCCCAGAGCTAACGGTTCACAATTCTGATGCAAATCTAAAATTTATACTGTATAAGTACATAGATGGCAGATGATGGGATGCCAAATTTTTCTTACTGTTGTGATGAAAGTTTCTAGTAAAACATAGGGTAGGGACTAGAAAGATCCATGTGGAAATGGATCTGAGTTGCAGACATCAGTAAGATATACTGCTTTCACAAGAAGAAATATCCCTAAATTAGTACATATAATAGGTTAGAAGACACACATATAATCTTATTTGCTGAGTCTGCTAGCAAGACTTGGTCTTTCTGATAACCGTCCCCATTCTGAGAAATCTCATGTCAACTCAGTCTTGATCCATGGGGATTATGATTAACAAAACCATTTCTGTTAACCCAGAAAGTTTGGAAGTTTTAAAGTCTACCTCCCAGGAGCTGGGGCTAAGTCCACCCATGGGTATTCACACTCATTATTGGGTTACCAACACAGATGAGAGAATTAATAGACAAACACATCAATGTATTTATGTTAATTCCATTCTCAAGAATGCAGTTTAGAAGAGAGATAGACATACAGAAAATATGAAGATTCATCACAAACTTCATCAGATAGAAACTATAATTTTGTGGATGAATAATGTAATGAGGAGTTGGAAAGATTAAATATTTTAGGAGAAAATATGAGCAAAATTCAAGACAGAAGTAACTATCAAGACTAAAACTGGAAAGAAAAAGGAGGTAAAAACAACTTCATAAGGATAGTTGCATGTATAATTGAAGCCCTCCCCCAACCAAAAGGGGGTAGATGTTTCAAGAAATAATAGCCAATATTATTTAAGTTAAATGAAAAATATAACTCTCATAGATGCAAGAATTTCAACTGAGACCCAAGTACAAGAAACTACCTAAAAGTAGGCAAGGTACCTCATAACCAAATTGCTTAAAACTTGTAATAAAGAGAAAAAGGAAATCTTAAAAGAAATACCTACACGTAGAGAGAAATAAAAGTAAGAAGAAAGCAGTCTTCCTGTTGGAAAGACAGAATTTACATAATATTGAAGAAAACTCCTTAACAATTTCAAGGAAAAAAGCAACCTAGAATTCTTCACACAATCAAAAATGTTCCAGTAATTATGGTGGTGCAGACCTGTAAACCCAGCACTTTGGAGAATGAGGAGGAAGATTGCTGGAAGTTCAAGGCTCAAAGGAAAAAATACAAACATTTCCAGTAAGATAACAAAATAAAGAAGTTTTCAGATATATAAAAGTTGAAAGAAATCATTACAAACAGATACACAGTATAAGAAATGTAAAAGGATATCCTTCAAGCAGAGGAGTAATGACAACAGACAGAACAGACAGAAGCTTTTGCATTGCTGCGCTGACAGAGGTGGTGAGATCCAATATCCTTGTCTGGTACCTCAGCCCAGTTTTAAGCATTGTGTCTCTCCGTTAGCATAATAGCCACTAACTGTCAGCTACAGAATGTTCACAGATCCCTTCTATCAGTTTGAGAAAATGTCCTTCTATACCTAGTTTGCTGGAAGTTTTCATAAGGTTATTAGATTTTTTAAGAAGATTGCTGTGAAGAAATCTTTTGGAGATTTGGTGGTTTTCCAGTGTGGGGGAAAAAATAAAATGAACAGGGGCCAGAGATTTAGCTTAGTGGTTCCAGCACTTGCCTCGCAAGCATAAGGCCCTGAGTTCGATCCCGGTAACCACATACAATGCTGGGCATGGTGACTCACGCCCACCAGCAATCAGGCGTGGTGGCTCACGCCTGTAATCCTAGCACTCGGTAGGCAGAGACAGAAGGATTGCTGAGTTCGAGACTTGCCTGGGCTACATAGTAAGCTGAGGGCCAGCCTGAACTACAAAGTAAGACCCTGTCTCAACAAATAAATAAATAAATAAATAAATAAATAAATAAATAAATAAATAAATAAATAAATAAATAAATAAATAAATAAATAAATTTTAGGGCCGGAGGGTTAGCTCAGTGGTTCCGGCGCCTGCCTCGCAAGCGTAAGGACCTGAGTTCGATCCCCGGTTAGCACATATAATGCTGGGCGTGGTGGCTCACGCCTGTAATCCCAGCACTCGGGAGGCAGAGACAGGAGGATTGCTGAGTTCGCGGCGGCTTGCCTGGGCATCATAGTGAG
>PVIC010010203.1:0-43931 GCA_004025085.1 Thryonomys swinderianus | reverse complement strand
CACCCACACCTCCTCACCCCCTTTATACATGCTCTTTTATTTTCTTTCTGTATCATATTTATTCCTTCCCCTCATCACATTCCCACACCAAGTTTCCTATAGAAATTTTGCACTCTATAAAAGCTGTCATACTTTCTAAAGCTCATTTGCATCTACAAGTGTTCATGCCAAAGAAAAGATCCGGTAATTGTCTATCTGTGATCTATTGATTTCACTTATTAGTATATCCTCCAGGTGTCTCCATTTGCACCTAAATGGATTGATCTTGTCATTCTTTATGGCAGAGTAATACTCCATTTTAGAAAAAACCACATCTTCTTTATCCACTTTCCAGTTGAGGGACATTTGGGTTGTTTCCAAGATTGAGCTATCACGAACTGAGCTGCTATGAACAATGGTGTACATCTGTCTTTTCAATGTGAGTTTTTAAATTTTTTTGGGTATATTCCTAGCAGGGGGATAGCCGGGTCAAATGGAACCCCTAGGCCTAGTTTTCTGAGAAATCTCCACCCAGATCTCCACAATGGTTGCACAAGTCTGCAATCCCACCAACAGTGGAGAAGGGTTCCTTTCTCCCCACAGCCATTAAATTGCATTCTTTATTAGTACATTTTATATACAGCTCACAATCACACTCAACATTGGGGAATTTGTATCAGTATATGACACAAGTTAATTCATTTTTATCCATATCCCTACCCACTCACAACCCCTACCCCCTATATACATGTTATTTCTTTTTCTTTCCAAATCATATTTATTCTTTCCCCACATTACTTTCCCCTACCACATTCCCTTTGAATATTTCCTATTTCACAAAATCTTATGTATGTTTTTAAATCCATATATGTTGAGACTGCTCAGGGTCCCAACAATAGTTATCCTGTTTCTGGGATAGCTTGGGGTTATTGTGTAAGGCATTGCCTCCCAAGAAGTGACTACAAGTTTGGTAGACAGGGTCTTCATTTCATGCTTGGAGGCTTGTTGGCAGCCTGGATTGAACTATGGGGGTTTTATGGGAACTGGTGACCCAAACTTTGAGAAGTGCACTAGTTCTGGATTGTGAGTGAGGGTTGGGTCTGCAGTACAGGGAATAGATATTATTGATACTGATCATTTTAGCAAGGAGTGAGTCCACTGGAAACAGAGATTGTGGACTGGACTAAAGACAGATGTCTTTTTCCCTTTGGAGGCATGACTTTAGCATCTGGACTGTAGGGAAAGGGGATATATTTGGTTACTTTTTCAGTTGAGTCTAGGTGGGATTTATCTCCTCAGGGACCTTAAAGGAAGTGTCTGATCTCATTCTAAGTCTAGAGGACATTTTATTCTCTGTGTTGTTGTTTCTTTCTACTCTTCCTGGACTACAAATAAAATCTTATTAGAAGTTGGAGCCTGGTTCAAATACTATAGTGAAGAATTAAGGATCTCTTCTACTTTTGGTACTCAAGTCTGAAGAGAAGCTGGCATCTTACTGTCCCTCTGAGACAGGTGTCCCTCTGAGCCACCTATTAACAAGGGAAACACGGGGCCATGCAGCTCCATGGAGACTGCCCTGAAAGCTCATGAAGGTAGCACTTCCCCCTTCTATCTCCTCCTTCTTGGTTCTCTATAGGAAGGCAAGGCGACCTTGAAAAGAGAAGTGTGCTGGGCTCAAGCACTTATGGTGTCAATGGTGGGCAAAAACATTTGTAAACAAAATGAAAAGGATGATAAATGAAAAATGATAAATGAAATAATAATAAATGAAAAAGAAATCATAGATGATATTTTAAATTATTTAATTCCTGTGGTTATCACATTGCTTTTTCAATAAATCAAGAATAAATGATAATTCTATGATTGTTACTCTCCATTCTACAAATATTGTCCCTGCACAACAGAGGGTGAACACTTAATAGTAACTTGGTCAACTACACAATTTGGCCTAAAAACTGGTGGCATTCCAACTATAACAGTCTCTTTCACAAAAACTTATGAGTGAATTGTTTTTACATGTGCAGGTGGGATCCCTTGTGTTTTTAATGAGTCCCTATGTGTAGTTCTGCTGGGTTTCAGCAGGGGAGCAGTTGGTTTGTGAGTCCAACCAGTCTTGAGATCTGAAATTATTGAATTCTTAGTATGATTTGTGAAATAATCTCAATTTTACTTATTTTTAGAACACATAATAGATTTTCATGGCTCAAAATAAAAAGATACCAAAGGTAAACAGCAGATTATTCTTCTCATATGCATCCAGCTTTCTGGTTCTCTTCTTTAGACGTGATTAGGTTACCGATTACTTGTATGTTTTGCAAGCGGTAGTTTATGCAAATGCCCGTACCTGCGCTGCACATCACTTTTCAATGGTCATGTTACGCTTGGCTTTTGCACCCTTTCTGCTCTCATAGTATACCTAGGAATAGGTGCTTAAATGTTGTAAATATGGCTACAAGAGGGTGTTGTTCTAGGGTCATCTTGTCAATGCTTGGGTGAGCCACCTAGTACAGCTGGACATGGAGGGCACATTTGCATCTGTGGAAATTGGTGAATGCTATAATCACATTCCTTCTACCCAGAGCTGGTTATTTTCCAGCAAGCCACTTCTCCAAGAGGTTGAATGACTTGTTCAAGATAAATAACAATGACACCCTGGATTTGAACTTGGCTCTCTCTGACTCTGGAGCTGATACTCTGAGCTGGGAACATATCATAAAGCAGGGAAGAAATGAATTCCAGTGTCTCAGAGGCTGTTTCTGTGATTTCTCATCCTTGGCACTCTCCATAGTCAGGCTGTGTTAGCTGGATTTTCCTCCTCTCTCTTTCCTCTGAACTACCTTCATTTTCATGGTTTGTATCTTAACTGTTTTTTTTTCATCAAAAAACTAATTCATGTTTATTGGAGACAAGTTGTAAAAGGGAGTATTATATGAAGAAAAAATGAGCCACTACTGTGAAATAATGAGTGCCAATGTTCTATCACTGTTAACAGACTGTATTTCTGATTATTGGAAATTGATGTCTTTGGGTTTTTCTATTCTGTTTTGCACTTTGTACAGTCTGCCCTCTGGTTCTGCAGGTTCTTAATTTATGGATTTAACAAATTATGAGTCAAAAATATTTTTAAAAGGAAACAAACCTTGGGCATCCTACATGTCTGGACTTTTTTCTTGTTCTTCTCTAAACAACAATTGAATGCAATCACTATTAACATAGCACTTAAATTATATTAGGTAGTATAAGTAATCTAGATATGATGAGTCTGATGAGAATGTGTGTTGGCTACATGCCAGTACTGAGCCATTGTATGTAAAGGACTTGAGCATCCTGAATTTTAGAACCAGGGACAAATCCCCCACAGGTATTAATGGATGATTCTGTATTTCTGTCTGTCTGTACAGACACAAGTGCTAGCTGTGAATCAAGCTGCAATTACTTCTATTTTATAGCAATTTTTATGTCTAGTATCAACATATATGGGGAAAATACGATGCAGCCTTATCCTTGATTCAGCTTTATCTCCTTCCTGTGAGATTCACACATGAGAGGCACCAGGGAATAAAACCAGAGGAAGTGAGCACTGATTCATTTGCCTGATTCACAATCATTATGTGTCTTTCTGAGTAGACTGAAAGGCAAAATCACACACACAATTTAAATTATTTCTCTTACTCTTATTATTTTATCCCTACCACACTCATATATGACATAGCAGTTCTCTTCACCCTCAGTTTTGCTTTCTGTGATGTTAGTTACCTGTGGTTAACCAGGTTCTAAAAACATTACATAGAAAATTCTAGAAATAATTCATAAATTTTAAATTGCCATCATTTGAGTTGTGTGATGAAGGGTTGTACCATCTCACTCCATCCTCTTTGGGACACAAATCTTTCCTTTGACCACTATCTCCATGCTGTATTACCTGCCCAACTACAGGGGGGTTGATACATATCTGTTGTCAAATTCATTCTCATGGTATCACAGTATAGTACTTGTGTTCAAATAACCATTCTTTTAGTTAATAATGGCCTGATGTGCAACAGTATTAATGCTGGAATTTTTTATAGTATACTATTATAATTGTTCTATCATTAGTTGTTAATATCTTCTTGTGCCTAATTATAAACTAAATTTATCAAATGTATGCTGGTATAGGAAAAAAACATGGTCTATATAAGGTTTCAAGCATCCATTTAGGGTCTTGCAATTCATGCCCTACACAATTTAAATGTGCAAATAATGTATATTCTCTGTAAAGCAGCGAAGTCTGAAAAGCTAATACATGCTGCCTTCTAAAACATCAAAAATGGATTATTAAACATTAATTGTTAACCTTAGCTGTAACAGGTAGCAGAATATTAAATTTAATCTTCAGAATGCATCTGTAATGGAATATCTGGTTGTGTGAGAGTCAGTAGATAGATATACAGACAGATAGACATGTATATTCAGATTAACTGATTCTGCATCAGGTAAATAGATTAGGGTGGGTAAGAGATGCCATTTTCTTCACGTTTCAATAATGAGTGAATGGTGTGGAGAAATGCAGGCTGTCCTGAGAGGCAGAGCCTATCTTTGGCTCTGGGCTATGCAAGCCCTGTAGGTTCTGAGCACCAGTGATACAAATTGTGCCAATCTGTTAGAGCAGACCCAGCTTCCCAGTGGTTTTGTGACTGTCGCCTGCCTCTGCATCTCTCATAATGAAATAGTTTTTGGACAGCTGGGTTATCAGCAAAGAGCTGTGTAGGAAGTGCCCTGCCCAATTAATCAGATGTCAATCTGACCAGATTTCTTTAGCTCATTGCTTCACAGTGAACAGTAGAGTATTAATGCACTAAAATAAAAAGGAGACAAAAGAGAAAAATGTTCTTTTGTGTATACATGTCTTTAGGAGTATTTTTCCATTTCTGATACTTGAAAAATAACCATCTGGAAAGAATCATATTATAGACAAGGCATGTCATGACATTTACAGAAAATATTTTTTGCAGTGAGGATCAGTATTCTCTCATTGCCTCATCAACTGCCATATAATAAGATACCCATAAAGTATTCAATAAATAGAAGGTTCCTGCAATAAATCAGTGGTGCAGGAATAATATGTTTTAAGAGTTCACATTTTCTTTCATTTATCATTTTTTTCAAACACACATTTTTGCATCACAAACTGCCTTTCACGTTTGTCTTTGTTTCCTTGCCTTTCAGACACTCAGTCTCAGCAAATGAGACTGAATTGCACCACTGCAGAGATCTCTGGCATAAATAAATGTATCAGAAGGTCAAGAGGTCAAGAGCATAAATGCGGCAAAGATTTCAAAGAAATCACCCACCAAATGATTTATAAATCATGGAAAACACTGCTCTGGCCATAAAAGAGAAATTAAATTTATACATCATGAGCTTCAGGATGCTTTGGGTTGTGGTGGTAACTGGGTTAGAAATGGAAGCGCTTATGTCATCCTGTTGTTGGTTCAGAGCCTTGTTATAGTGGCATTTACCCCAGGACCTTAAATCAGGAGGACAGGAGATTAAACTCTCCCTCCCTCCCGTGTCTCCAGAAACATTTGTTTTACCTTTGACCTGGAATTCCCACTACACCAGGCTTAGCTCTGGAGCAGAGTAGGAATCAATTCGTGGTTGGACATAATGATAATACTGTGAGTAAAGATGCACATTACCATGCCTCCCATTTGCTGGAGAAAGGCTGAAAGACTTCTACCTTTGTCTATGAGAGAGCAACAGCAAATTATAGCATCTTCTCTGGCCAGCCAAGGAAGCTGTGAAACCACAGACTTTTGGAACACAGGAGCCAACACCATTCATAGGAAAGAATAAAAATGAACCAGTCTCAGTGTTTAAAAAATAAAACAATAATGCTCTGTGTTATAATGATCTATAAAGGACATCTGTCCAGAACTTTTTAAAATTTATCTTTATTGTATATGCACATCATGATCACATTCAATATTGGGAATTTGTACCGTATATGACACAATTTAATTCTCATTTTTTCCAATTCCCCTACCCACCCCACAATTTCCCACCCTCCAAAATTTTACAGATTAATTACAAATTCCCCAATGTTATATGTGATTGTGAGATGTATATAAATTGTACCAATAAAGAATTCAATTAAAAAATCATTTTTCCATATATATGCCAAATACATTTACATATAAATACATGCATATACATATGTATTTAAAGACATGCTGTTTCTTCTTTTATACCCCACCCTCCACTTCTTGTCCTTCTATTTCTGAGAACATTATCAGACTGGAAATGTAAAGTTTGATACTGTCTATTTATTTTAGCTCTACATGGATTCATGAAATGTATACAATGATCTACATATCACACTGCAGTAATTTTGCAGGGAGTTTGGCGAAAACCAACTCAGTTAAGTACGTCACTTCCGAGCTAAACAGATGTGAAACAGCGAGAGACACTATGAACAGCCATTACGCTTTAGAATGGATTGTTCTCTTTATGCCCTAAATGTAGAGACTGAAACTTGGGGCTAGTTTTCAAGTGTTCTTGGAAACAAATTTTGCTAATCTCACTCAATGGGAACAATATGCTAGCTTCTCGCTTGCCTACAGATCTGTGGTGATGACAGAGAAAAACAATATACTGAGTCCAAATTCCTTTGCTCTCATGATCCAGGGTAAAATTTCATTGGAGTTCACACCCACTCGCCCTTCTCCCTCCATGCTCCTCCTGTCTTTTTTTGTTCTTAAGCTTCTCTGTTAAGTTTTAAAATATGTTCAGGAACAAGATCTTTGGAGTCAGTAAAGTTTTGATTATGTATTTTGGGTGTTTAGTGTTTTAAGATTTTTTACTAAAGCACTTGGGGGGAGGAAATGTAAGGTGCATTCTTTTATTAATTTTCTTTTTCTATTCTAAATGTAGGTATATATTAAAGGAAATTTAATGTATAGCTTGCTGATATGTTTATGCTTAAATCATCAAAATTGGATTTCTAGTCACTTAGCTTAGTGATCAATATCTCCAATTTCCCCTTTCCTTTATGACTGGCAACTTGGGCCTAATAGGTAGTACCACAAATTCTATGTTGTGTTTGGAATTCTGGTACCTAATCTAGGTTAGTAAAATTTCCTACATTAGAAGAAGGATTCTTTACCTTCTCTTCCCTGGAATTATCCTGGATATCCCAATATCCACCTACCCTGGGAATCATTTCTTTCCCTAAATAAAGTTTATATCAAGCTGAATAGGTTAATAGATGATACTCTCACATAGCTGTATTTGTTTTCTGCTGCCACTTATTCTTTGATTTTTTTTAAATAAAATACAAGTCTGAGAAAAGTCCTTGGGATTTTGCAAGTATCTATGTATGATACTGCAAATATTTTCTGTAGTTTTTTCCAAACATTATCAAAGCAGTTGGCTTGAACTATGTCTTCATTATTCAATGAAGGGCAAGGAGGAAAGAGGGAGGAGCAAGAAAGAAGGAGAGAGAGAGAGAGAGAGAGAGAGAGAGAGAGAGAGAGAGAGAGAGAGAGAGAGAGAGAGAATGGAGAGAGGGAGAAGAAAGAGGAGAGAAGAGCAGAGGAGAGGAGGGTGGGCAGGGGAAGGGAGAAAAGAGAATGAGAATATTAACTTGTATCTTAGCAAAAATATAGAAAGTGCATTTGGGGAAACCTGTTAAATGGAGTACCAGCCTCATGATTAGTACACTTGCATCCTTAGGGGAACTGTTAGGAACATTGGTGGTTTGTGCTAAGACTAAGTTGAATGTCCTTTTCCCTTCTTCCCAGGCAGTGACCTCAGGGTTCTCAAATGTAGCTGCCCATTCCAGAGCTGAGTTAAACAGCAGTCAGGTCTGTCAGGCCAAGGAGGAGAGGAGATCCCTGCTGCCAGTAAAGGAAACTGCTGATTTAATTACATCTTGCAATTTTATTTGTTTTCCTGGGAGTGAGCACTCTGTATTGCCATACTTGGATTGCCTTTTCTGGTCCATTGACTTTTGATCATATCTTATGGCTATTTTCGTCTGTGATATTTTGCTTACACTGATAAAGTTGTAATTTTGAATGCTGAAGGATAGGGGGTGCTGAGATCACCTCTAAACAGATTATCTGATAAGATCCATGCATTATTACATGGCTACTGTTGAACATAATGCACACATGTGACAGGCATTGACAATGACTAGAAGTCCAAGTAGAGAACAGAGAATACAGTAGCTCAGTAGCAGTAGTTGGATTAAGGGAAAAAATACAGTCTCTGTCACTTGTTCTAGGAGCTAATTTCCTTAATAATATTGTGTCCTAAGAGCTATTGGATAGAATTCCTTGAGGCTTGTTTTAAACAATAGAGAAGCTTTTATATTTAGTGCATCATAAACTAAAGACTATGATTTAAGAGTTCTTGGCATTCTATTTTTCCTCCTTGTCTATATAAATGCTCCCTCAATTGCCTTTTGTCCTGCTTGCAATCTTATTTAATATGAAAAGGAAGCAGCGAGGAGCATGGTTTCTGTAGTTAACAGCTCAGATTCTGCCTCTGCCAACTACTGTGCAATCTTGTGCAACAAGCATCTTAATTTTTCTGTACCTCCAATATTTTCTCAATAAAGTAGTAAGAATAACATTTGCCTTTTAGTTCTTGTGCAGTCTAAGAATGTGGAAAGCTGAAGCATGCCACTGTCAGTTGCTGCTGGTCCTACTGTTACTGTTGTTTAGCGAACTGTTTACAATATGCCTGTTTCATAGAACATTTGAGGCAAACGGAACCAGCTAGGGCTAGCTTGACTTCACCCTGGGTAAGTGTCAGTTAATAAAATTATATTCTTTCATTAAGGGCCTGAGATTCCCAAATGTACATTACTAAGTGAAGTATTTTGTTATGTGTTGTTTTGGGTAGAACTGTCATAAGCACAGACATTTTATGATGGAGAAAAATGGAAATGTGGAGTGCAAGTCTGACACGGAAGGAAGAACGCTGGATTCTGAATTGGATGATTTGCACACAAAAAAAGCGTGACCTTGGGCAAATCATGTGTCCTCCCAGCATTGCATCAGCCAAATGAGAATGGGAGTGATAAGACCCACTCTGCACGTTTCCCAGGGTTTTATGAGATCCAATTAGAAGAAGCAGGGGCACAGGAAAAATGCTCCGAGAAGATGAATGCATTGCTCAGGCAGGAGGTGATGCAGGTTGAATGACAGAGCAGGTTCCTGCCTATCAATCCTGCACTTCTGCGGGTTCCTGCACCAGCCCAGGACTGTGGAGCCCAGCCAGATTGCATATTCCAGGCCATGCTCCTGGCCTGTTGATTGTGGTGCTGCTTGCTGTGCAAGAGGAACAAGCATGCATTTTTATGTGTCAATTCCAGATAGGCAGATAGCTTTGCTTTAGAAATAAAGCAGCTTTCCTGAGTGTAAAGGATTGAATGGATAGGCCCTAAATTGTCCAGAAGCGCGTCAATGTTTGAAGCCTTGTGCCCTTTGTTGTCTGAATGATACTGTTGTGATTTTGTGGCAGTATAATCCTCAGTCAGAGTTACAGAGTTCAGTAGCCACCCCCGGAGAGCTTTGGCAAAGGTTGTTTCTGAAAATGCCAGAATAGAGAGGATTTAATGTACACTGTGGAAGAGCAAACGCCCAGGGAGCTCAGATCCAAGCCAGGAGACTGTTTTCATTATGAGTAAGAATATGCAAGACACAGATTAACAAGGAGGACCAGAAATCACGCCTCTGCCACCACTCCAGATGCACAAGTCAGAGGAGGAGGCCCAGTTGGGGTCCTGGTCCATCACTCTTCAGAGCTTGCTTAGCCTGGTGTGGGCAGGGAGGTTGGGGGCCTTGTACCAGCTGCTCCAGACCACCTCCCTGCCTTGGGTGACAGAAGGGACACAGGCTGAGCTGTGACGCCTGGGCCTGAGATCCTTAACAGATGGCACGGTAAATCTGAACTACTCCACAGGAGAAAGACAAATGGGAATAAGCAGAGAAGGCCTGGAGCCTGGCATACAGAGTGGCATAAACAGGCCGGCATGCTTCACCCTGCTCTCAAATATCACACTTGGGAAGCCATCTCCCACTGGAATGCCCAGCCGCTGAATAGGATCATAAATACAGTTGTGGGCAAAGGTAAAGTGAGAACTGAGGTGGTTACCCCTCTGGTTCCAGCCCACAGCTACATGTGGGGATTTTTATCTTTCATTTATTCCACATGCATCCACTTTGGCATGTGCCCTGACCCACACCCTCAAACGCCATTCAGGATTTAATGTACATTGTGGAAGAGCCATTCAGACATAACGAGCTCTTCTTTATGCTTGCTTCCTTTCTCAAACATTTACTGGCTGCACACTACATACAAAGCACTATCAGCCATTCAGGCTGTAGTCATCTGTTCTCCCTACACTGAGTGCCCAATCCTGAGTTTAATACTGCAGAATAAGGCTACAAGGTACATATAATGGTGTCTGTCCTTAAGAAGTTCAAGGATGGTATACGGACAGGTAATTAAGCAAGATGATAACACAAGTGAAATGGTTAAAAGTTTATTCTTGTAGGGTGCAAGAGTTGCTCTATATGGACAGATAAAATTCAGAGTCCAGATATGGTATCTGTAGTTTAATGAGACTATGATTTTCCAAGAGAGGGGCTTTTAGACTCTATAGCTTGGGAGTGATATATGTAGTTTTTCTAATACTTAAAATATTTTTGCAGTATACATAGAGAAGATAAAGTTCATCTCTTAACTCTCATGCCTTAGCTTTTGCCTGCCTCTTTGAAAGTTTGCATAGTTCTTCCCTCTGGATCTTTATGCCACTGTTTCAATTTCACTGAATGCTCTGCTCCTGCTTCTTGGATGGGTGCCTCCATGCAAGCTTTCTAGAAGCAGCATAAATGCTGTCTCTCCAGGGAGAGCAGTGGTATGATGATGGAGTATGGACCCCAGAGCAGACCAGCTGGGGTCAGGATTTGAATCTGTTAAATTGCTATCTGTGTGACCATGGGATAGTTTCTTAACCTCTCTGGTAATCAGTTTGCTCATCTTACGGGTAGCTTGTTTGGTATCTATACATATATACATACAAACATACATAACACACATACACACACACAAACACACACACATATATGGAGAGAGAGAGGGAGGGAGGGAGGGAGGGAGAGAGAGAGAGAGAGAGAGAGAGAGAGAGAGAGAGAGAGAGAGAGAGAGAGAAAGCGCTACGTATCTCCTAACAGACTATGAAGAGGCTGAAATAAGTAAAAACACGCAAAGTATTTAGGACATTAGCTTTTATTATTCCCTTTCATAAATTAGTTGATTCATCCCTGTAGGTTTGTTCTCAGGTTCTGTTTTGTTCTCAGTTCTTACTGTTGCGTTTGCCATTCTAGGTCATCATATATTTGTTTGCTTGTTAACTATCTGTCCCCCTCCAAGAGTGTAAGATCTATAAAGGCAAAATCCATAACTCTTACTGACAAAAGTATATTCAACACCTCATATAGTACTTGGCTATAGTAGATACTCAATAAGTATTTATTGGAACAAATAAATGAATCAAATCTCCACTAAAATATACTTGGCTAGAGGGTATATACAGAAGATGTAATGAAAAAGTGTAGTAATGGATACTTTTTTTTAATTTGGAATTGATTTTGAAGTGCGTGGCTTAGAAATCATTCCATCTTGATTTTCTAACATTGGTAACATTTTCTAACATTTCTAACATTGGGTGCCACAGAAACCAACACACTAAAATGGGTTCTTGGAGATATTCCACTGGGATCATTGTGAAACACAGTACATCCCCAGAGGGAAAAGAATGTCTGTAGGAAGGTGGGAAGGTTGCACTGAATCTTCCTAATGAAAATCAATAGCCTAAAAATTAAATTAAGTTGATGCAACTAACGATTCAATCCAACTTGCTCATTAGCAAAAGCACCCAATCCACTGCAGGGATCCCTGTTGCTAAGTTGCCTCAAGAAACAAATTGATTAATGGATTTTCTTTTTCCTAAAGGCCTTTCAAGTAAGCAGGTCAACTACCTACGATTTCATTAGGCACCTTCTAGTCAGTGATAGCTGTGCAATTTGGTTCCAAACACTTTATAGATTGGCCCATGCCCCCATGGAATCGATTGTGTTTGGGGGATTTGGGAAGCTGGTGCATTTGTCATTAACTATCCTTAAGGAATTTGGGGTCAGGAAGGGGAGCAGGAAGTGCCACTGAGAAGCAAACCCTTGCCTGTTTTATTTAGGGAAGTAAAGTTCTGTAGCACACACTCTACCTCTCGTCATCTGCCCTCAAAGTCCCAGTGTGTATTAAAACTGTGGACATCATAGATTGCCTATGACAACAACTTCAGTGGAGCATTAGGAACTAGCAAAATATAGTTATACACTGATTGGAAGTTTGGCAATCACAAAGGATTTGATGGTGAAACCTAGTGGCTGAAATACGCAAAGCTTTATGTTTGTTAACTGAGATTTCTCTTTTTAAAGGTAGGTTAGTCTTGAACTGTTTGCTTAATCTACTTAGATTGCCAGTATAACTTTAAGGTGTTATAACTTTAAGGTGTGTCTGTGTGTGTGTTTGTAGATATGGTCCATGTTGCAGACCAATTTGTTAAGTATATATAGGACCAGACAAGTAAGGGACACTGAAGAAATCTAAGGTTCTATAAAAGAAAAATACTCCAAAGCTGGTTGACTCCAAGATTCAGATCAGTTTAATTTTATAAGATAAATCAATATCAGAAAAACTTTTAGGAATTAGTTTTCCTCTGAATTTTAGGTGTATGATTGAAAATAAATAAACTGGAATTTTGATCAAAGAAACTCAAGAGAGAGCTACCAAGGACTTTCTTTAAAGAATAAGTGGTATGAGGTACACTTATTTTTCTACTTTGAAATTTGTAACTTGACATATGATTATACATAATTATGTAATACAGTTTGCTAATTCATTTCATATGTAATGAGCAAATCAGAGTAAGTGGTATTTCCATCTCTTTATCATTTGTTTGGAGCCTCTGAAATCCCATTTTAGTTTTTAGGAAATGTGTAATAGATCACTGTAAATCGCTGTCACCCCCTTGCTACCCACTGTCAAGCCTCTTTCTCTCCCCACTTCGGCTATCTTTGTAGCCTCCAATAACCACTGTTCTATTCTCTTCTCCACTGCCCTATAGGAGAGGTGAGGGGCATTAAGTACATGTTTAGCGGGAATGGATCTTGTCAGTCATATTTTTAAAAAATTTTAACTAACTTTAAACATGATTCATAGTTTTAGACCAACAAAAAATGAGCAAGGCTTCTCATACGTAGCACACTTAGTTTCTCATATTATAAACATTACTGTGGTACATTTGTCACAAGTGACTAACCTGTTTTAACACAAAATGCTTTCATTGTGCAGATCAGACAACCCAGTTCCAGAGGGGTTAAGTGATTTGCTCAAGATGATGACAAGGGGAAACCAGGACACAGTTTCCTCAACTGCCAGCCAAAATCTCTTTCTAGTGAACTGTATGTTTTATCTTGTGATTTCACACCTTTTTCGTGTGTTACTGATGAGCCCTTTGAAACAAATCTGTTTCAGAAATTCAAGGTGTGAAAAGTCAAAAGCAGAGCTGCTCTGTCTGGGTGAAGTACAACCCTCCCCCTCTCAGAGTCTCCCTCAGGGGCCCCATGGCATCTTCAAGTAAATCCTAGATCTCTGAGGAGGACAGTTTGGCATCCTCTCCACAGTTTGACTGCAAAACTTGTCGCATAATCATCTTGCACCATCTGCCTGGAGAGGCTTGGGTTGGGGCTATAATTGGCTAAATCAGGAGCTGGCATGAGGAGGGAGGTCCATTAATACATAGTGCATAGGCAGGTGGGCTGCTCTATAAGAAGTACTTTCTTAATCCTTGGAGATTAGGTATTATGTTAGCTACTTTTCTCATTGCTGAGACAAATACCCAACACCAAAAGTTAGAGAGGAAAAGGTTTATATGGCTTATAGTTTGTAGAGGTTTCAATCCATGATAGGCTGGCTCTAAGGTAGGGTGGCACATGGCAGACAGGCCTTACAGTTTGTCGCAGCCAGAAGTAATAAAAAACAAGACAGTTTAAATGTCTTTCTACCTCCTTTATCTTACTCAGACTATTTAGCTTGGTAGCACTCAGACCCTTAATCCCAGTGCCCTTGGGCTCTTTCCCCACCATGAATCAATCACACCCTCTAGATGCAGTCACCTCAGAAAAAGGCTGCAGGAGGCTTTGGGGGAACATATAGACACAAGCCCTAACAGGTGGATTAAAGAAATGAGCTTGTCTGAGCTCATCAATTTCTGGTTGCATCACTAGCATTGTATATCCTGAAGTGAAGGGGAGACTGGTCCTCTGGAAGGTGTCTGTGTTTCTGCCTTTGCTTTCTTATCTCCAAGCCAAAAACTATTTCTTTTCTTTCTTTAGCTTTTCCTATCTCAAAAGTGGGCCTGCTCTAGTTCACTTTGTATTGATGTAACAGAATGGCTCATGCTGAGTAATGAATAAAGGACATTTGCTTAGCACACATGTTTAGAGGTTAAAAGCCCGAGATCAGGTGGGAGCATCTGATTGGAGTCTGGTGAGGGCCACTTTGGCTGCCTCACAGGCATGGCAGAGACTCGGAAAAGAAAATAGCAGAATGCAGAAGAAGGAGGTCACATGGTGAAAGAGGAAGCAAGAGGCCGGAGAGATGCTAAACTTGCTGTTTTATAACAATCCACTCTCATGAGATCTCACTCAGCCTTAGGAGAGCTACATTAATTGCTTCCAAAGGTAGAGCTTTATGACCTGATCAACTTCCACTAGGTCCGACCTTCTAAAGATCCATCAACTCATTACCATTCCATTTAGAGACCAAGTTTGCAGCAATGTACCTTTAGAGCCAAGCTCAAATCAGAAAGCTCAAATCCAAAAGCACAATTAGAGAATAATGATCAATTAAATGGTAAGGGGTAAATGAAAGAGGTAGCATGACATAGAGACCAAAATGATAACTGAGAATCATGAAAGTCTGGTCTTATTGTCCAGAATTAGCTATGATAGTTGATTTAAAATGTTGCTGTGAGAATTTTCTGAGAAAATGCATTTAAATAGTTCTGCACAGGACCTAGGATACTGTCAAGACTGGATAAACATTGCTCATTATTATTTTATTCTTATCACAACTTTATTATTATCAAGAAAGGAATTGATGCATAAAAATGAATAAGGAACTTTTTAGAAGGTAAACATTTTAGTCTTTAGTGATTTTTTTTCTAGAATGCTTACTTTTTCCAAAGTACTTCCTGTTTTCTTTGTATCTTGTTGATGACTAATAATAGTAAAATCTCTCATTCATACAGCATGGTTAAGAAGGTGAATTGGGTAATTATATTTCATAGCTTTTTAAAAGAGAAATATTTGAGTTTTTGAAATGTTTTAACCCATCATTTATTCCACAAGTATTTTATTGAATGCCTGTGGTATATCAGCATTATTCTAAGTATTTGGAAGATACAAAACAAGGATCCATGTCCTAAGGCTTAGCTAAACCTAGAAAAAATAGTAGTATACTACTTTATAAGAGAGTTGTATAAATGCTACGTAAAAGGAAAGAAATATGATGTAGAAAGGAGAGTTGGGAGGACAGAGGCTAGATTTTGTTTCATTTTGTTTTTATTCACCAAATTTGACTCCCCTGAGAACTTTGAGCTTCTTATAGATGCTTAGTGCCTGGGGCATGATAATTAGATGTTGAAAGACATGGTCTTTCAGCTGCCACATTCTTCTCTGTCCCACTGTCTTCCACTCACAGTGGGTCAGCTCTCCCCATCCCAGCCATCTAACCAGACCTGCCAGTCTGCTCTCATGTACAGCTTAATTCCTGCCTGCTAAGGGGACCTGCTGCCAATCCCAGCAGATCCATTCTTTTTGACAGGTCAGAACCAGGCTCGCCTAATTACCCCCACCCATAACCCAGCCAGAGACAGATGAGAAGTGACATTCCAGATCGTGAGCAATTCCTCTCCTCCCTGTGGTTTTCTAGGATTATGGGCAAATGAGGGAACTTCATCTGGATGTGACTTGGAGGCCCCTGGGTTTTCTAACCCCTGCTTGTAGAAGTACCAGCTCCCATTCCCAGGTGAGCTGCCAGAACACTCAAGCACAAGGTAGCATTATCATTATTCCCTCAACCAGGGCCCCTATTAATGTGTCACTGAAACAACCAATTTTCTTATACTAGTTCCCACCCCTTTGATATACTGGACATGTGTCAAAAAAATCCAAGACCATCCATATCTTATCTTACATTAGGAGGAGTCATGTAGAAATGTCCCTTCATTACCAGGACAGTCATGTCAAAAAGAATCGACTTATTGTCAACGTTTCTAACCTAACAATGTTAATGGAACCTTTAGACATCCTTTCTCCTCATTTGTTTCTTAGATGCCTATCAAGGAGACAGTTGCAAGAGAGTTTTCAAGCTCTGGGGAGCCCTGTGTGTGTGTATTAAATGACAGCACTCTAGGCTGCTTATTATAAAGGGACGCAGGGCTAAGTCGGAGGACTGAGACGGTGGGGAGAATGCTTGCTGCTGGCATGGCGCCAGGGTGGTGATGGGCTCCAAGGCTCCAAAGATAGCTATTGTTTCTCTGTCTGTGGCTCTCTCCTCCAAAATTTTCCGGTACTGCATAACAAATATATTTACTGCATGAAAGCAGCCTTTGAGACAGTTCCCAGCAGAGTTTAAAATACTTCTCTCCCTTGTTTCATGCAGATAACTCACCCCCTCCCTGCCCTGCACCTTCACACCCTAAGGCAGAAAAGAATATAGGGGAAGAAGTCATTGGCTGGAGAATTTTCTAGAGCCTTTAGAAAACACTGATGGTGGGTAGGAAGATTTTCCAGTCTGGGTCGATCCTGGACGAATCAGTCCCTGCCAATATGCCATTGGCCATTCAGTGCTAATCAGCTGTAATGAGGTGACAGGCTGGAATTAGTGAATAAAGCAATAAGCTATTTTCACTGTAGAAGTTACACAATGAATGCCTTATGCTAATAGCATGAAACTGTTTGAATTTTTCTAGGAAATACCCAGAGGCTCTTACAGTAAATCTCTTTCCTATATAGATCATTCATCCTTTGTTCTTTGAAAGCACAATGAAATGTGCTCCTTAGGTCTGTCATCCTAATTGACCCTACTCATAGACAACAGAACTCAGCTCCATCAGCATGTTCAGAAAAATATAACTCAATTGTGTGCATAGCCTTCTGTGGGTATCTGGCATTTGGGGGAATGCTCAGCACCTGCACACCCACCCTGGGGGAAAGAGGAAGGGCTCCCTCTGGAAGCTGGTAGGGTCCAAGTTTCCAATCCCTGGCTGCTAGTGAGTGGGCTCATGATCTAGGCTCAGTATACTGAGTGGTCCCACCTGGGCCTTGGTGTTGTGAGCCAGGATATGAATGTGGAAGTTATTTTCATGGTGGAATCATCTTGCGTTAGTGGCCGGATCTCTGATGACACACTTGCTATCAAGCAGTGGTTCTCTTCTCCCATGGGTGTTCATTAGCTAGTAGCTGGGATTCCTCCAGTATGTAGCTTTTCCATCTTTTGGCTGATATTTTGAGTCATTTGATAACCTTCCCAAGGATTCCTGTCTTTTTTTTTTTCTGTCACTAAGATACAGTATCAACACATGCAACTTAAAGGAGAGGTCTTATTTTGGCTCAGGGTTACAGTGCATGGTTGGCTGGCTCTGGGGTACAACAGCACACAAGAGGAACAGAGCAGAGGGGAGGTGCTCATGGGATGGAGGTGGGGAACCAGAGAACAAGGGAGGAGGTTCAGAGAAAGACATACACTTCCAGCCCATGCCACTGGGGACCCACCTTCCTGACCAGACCCCACTTCACAGCAAGTCAGCTGTACTACCCCCATAGTCCAGGAACTTTCCAAAGACCTGAGGCTTTTGGTCCAATGTAGATTTATTTATTAATTTAGGTACCGGGAATTGAATTCAAGACCTTGCACTGGCAAGACAGGCACCAGAGCCACCAAGCTAAATCCCCAACCTATGTAGATTTAAACTATAGCTATCTCTTTCTGTTTACACTATCCAGAGCTAACTTTTGACCACTGAAAATGCTTTATTTTCTTTAAGTTTTATTCAATACTGATCCTGCTAATGTCATATACCACTTTCTCTATAAAGGAGGAAACTGAGGCTCAGCAAGGCTTACATTTGCCCACATTTTTGCTAATGAGCAGCAGGATTGGGACTTGAAATAATTCTGTGAGACGCAGGGTCCATGCCTTAGTGCACTGTGTCCAGGATATGGTGAAACCCTTATAGGAAGCAGTCTCCAGAAAAATAATGATTACTTCTGCAGTAGAAATGTGTCAGTATTCTATAGGACAAAGCCTCTCACTCATAAAATGGAGGTAATCTCATACATTTAAGGTGATGATGGGATGCAAATATTCTTGAGAGTCTGAGCTCAAAGCTCAAGCCCATCACAGCTAGACCCACATCTCTCCTTTGGCCCAGATCAGTCCCCTTGTTCAGTATTCTTAAAGATGATCATGGCATGAAAACAACGTGGGAAACATGGAGACTCAATGGGGGGAATGCCAGTGTCTCCCTGAATGTACTCTTCAGCCAACATGCAAAGAATGATTACTCTGTCCCAGTGCTATGCTGGGCAAGAAGCATCAATGACATTTCATCCTAATGATGATTACTGGTACAGTACAGGTGATACTGCCTCCCTCAGTTTACAGATGAGGGTGCTGAAACACCCCACAACCACAGCTGGTAAACTACAGCACCAGGTCTATCTGACAGGTGACCCAAGCTTTCCACTAATGTCTTTGTTCTAGTGGGGCTTGTTGACGTTTCAGCCTGGGGGTTGTTGATGGTTCATTGGGTTTGTGGACATTTCATTTTTTAAAAGAAAGAATTATTTGCAATTCTTGTGCTCTTGAAAGAGGTATCCCTTCCTATTTTTCATTTTTGTGAGAAAAGTTGATATTTGGAAGACTTGGCAAGTGGAGTGTTAATGTGCTAACATCAAATGAATTCCATGGATTTTCTACTCATTAAGGCCCATTTCCCTACACATAACTCACCTCAGCTTGGTTATACTACTCCAGGGCATGCTAATAAAAGGAGAAAAAACAGGGAAGCCAGCCAGAAAGAGGTGTTTTTGGCTCCAAAACTCAACTTACACCTACCAACAAAGTAAAACAAAAAGACTTTGCCAAACAGTAAATATCAAGTTCATTGGCTAAGCCCCAGAAGAAAATGCATTAAGAAATTTATGATACTTTTTTGAGTCTATGGTCACCTGATCCTACTTGGGTGTAAATTTGGCAACTGCAATTCAGCAAATGGAATGTGAATTAAAGTAGAAATTGTGATTATTTCGTAGCTTGGCTAAAGTGTTGGGGATGAAAAATTGTGAGTCTCTTTGCCTTAGATAATGAAATGTAGATTTATTTGCTCATTTGTTGATTAATTTACTAAGCACCTACTACTTACCGGGCTATCATTTGGTTCTGAGAATGGAACAGTTCTCTGCACTTGAATTATCCTTCTGTTATAGAGCTTAGTTTATAGCAAAGGAAATTAAAAATAAGGAAAGAAATAACTGAAAAATTTCAGAAGGGGACGAGTGACTTAAAGAAAATAAATCAGATGCTATAATGGACAGACGGCGACAGGCTGGGAGTGATAATCAAAAATGGATGGTTTGGGCACAGGTCTTCTTTATGGCTGAATGTAAGGAAAAGCCAATATCCAAAGGGAAGTCCAAAGCACACCATGGACAAAGGGTCAGTGTGAGGAATCATGTGTGCTTGAGTAACAGGAAGACATATGGCCAGAGTGCATAGAAGGTTTGGGAAGGGAGGGTGAGAGGAGCCAGAGCACCTAGGGCCTTAGGTCATGTCTGATCCCAAAAGGAGTGAGATGGGCATGAGGTATTAAGCTTCCTTGTGCAGTCTCAGTAGAGGGCAGTTTGGGAATACCTAGGAGTTAGAGGCTGGGAGAAAGCTGGGACATAACCAGGCCTCTGTGCTGCGAGTACTGCTGAATAGCAGTGCGCATCCTGAAATTCAGATTCAGAGTGTTTTTCAACTCCATAGACTCATGTGAGCCACGTTTGAAACTTCTTTGAGGTTTCAATATAGTGAGCCCCTGGATATTTTTTGATTTACTAGGTCTGGGGAAGTCGTCTGTCATAAAAAACAGGAGATTCTGAACCAAAGCTGAGATGGAGAAAAACTGCTCCAAAAGTGTTTTCCCATTTACTATTTTTAATTTGCCTGCAACATGTGAAGTGAATTTTGGTGGTATGCCCACTTTACAGATTAGGACAGTGGGACTTGTAAGCAGCAAGTGATTTATATATGATCTCATAACAAGTGAGCAGGAGTAAAAGTCCAGTTCTCTATCTGATCCAAGGGTCTTTCTCTTTCCCCACCACATTTCCCTGAAGGTAGCCAGCAATTCAGTTACTGTCTTTAACAATGCAAAACCAGGAATGTTTATCACCAACAAACAACAAACTGAATGGGTGTATAGAGACAAAGTGTGAGCCCATGGCTAGCGGCTGGACTACCTTGGTACCTTATATCTTCGTCACTTAAGATGATAGTTCAGGTGGCATGAAATCTGAAGGGTAGCAAGGACTGTCATGCTGCAAGGACTGTGTTTGGGACAGTTGGTAGAAGAGGTGACTAGGTATTAGGAGAGGAAGATGAATTCAGAAACGTACTCTGGTGGACACACAGACTGTGTTTTGGCTGCTTAGCTTTCATTCCAAAAGTTTTTGAGTGAGTGAGGAGGAGGTGGCCGTTTCTCCTAAGCTGATTTAGAGTTGCTTAGGCTCTGTTCAAGTCTGGGGTTGCAGTCTTCCTTTGATTCTGAAAAGACCTCACATCTTCAAACCAATTTCCTTTTGCTGTTAAGTGTCCCAAATCAGTTTTCATTGCTCTCAACAAATCAGTCTTGGATATTGTAACCATTTAAGAAGAACAGGTGCACCTTTTCTAAGTTGGCAAGCAGGCTAAATTCATGTTTTCTTGGGCCCTTCCCCAACACCCAGCCTCTTTCCATGTCTTTCTGTGAAAACCATCACTGACTTCTATCCCCAATACTTGCCTATATTCCCAATGACATGAATATCATGAAGGAGAGAGATTGGATATTTGAGCAGTAGCATTCTTTCCATGTACTCTTCATTTAGCAGCCAGAGAAATCATTCCAAAATGAATGTCTGATAGATCACAGCATTCCTTTACTTAAAAAACTTAGTGGCTTCCTGTTGTCCTTTGGATAGTAACGAACCCTCTAAAGTGCTACATTTCACAGTACTCAGTCTCATCTTATCCTACCTTTGATATTTACTCTCCAACATACACATTTTTGTAGCTCAGATAATCAGGTACTTAACACCAGCACCACCAGAAACTCTGTCTATTCTTTTTCTCTTCATTCAAAAGGTACTTTTCCATTTTGCCTCATTAATACTTTCTTTAAGTTGCATAGCTAATGAGCATGGGTCAAGTATGAAATGTAAACATTTTGTTTCAGAGCCATCATTGTCAGCAATAGAAGAGATAACCTTCTCTTACACGTAATAGCTACTCAGTGAGTATTTATTATATAATTGAATTAATTAAGGTATGAATCAATGAACATAGGTCTCCAGAAATCTACAACAGATTTCCGAAGGCCAGGCCTGAAATGTAACTGATACCTTTGTAATTTCATACTAAGAAACTTTCATTCCTCCTGTGGAAACCAGGAGAGTTGAGACAGGTAAACATTAGGTACAGTCTGTGACTCCAAGCTGGCACTACTTAAAAGAGCATATCTGGGTTCAGTTCTACAGTACTGAGACCTGAAAACAACAAATGGAGATCTTATTCTCTAGATTATGAGGCAATTCACAATGGCCCCAAGAGATGGGACAATAAAAGGAGGAACACCCAAATGTAACTTACACAAGCTTCCAGACCAAGTGGACAGGAAGTTGTAGGCCTCTCTCTGCCTGTCTTTTTCGGTATCACATGAGGTGGGATTAGCGGATAATTATCCACAATCACTTCCTTTGGAGATTATGTTCATTATTAGCAGTTGTGAGTGCTTCCTGCAGAAACCACAGAGTTAATTTTCCCCCTTTTGCAGTTATACAAAAGTCTCATTGCATTAATACTTTTGAAATTGTGCTGTAACTGAAGCTACAGAGAACTGCTCACCAGGGATCCTGAACCTAGCAGACAAGTCTCTCTAAGCCTGCATGAAAAGTGCAGACATTCCCCTCTGTTGCTAGTTAAGCTTGCTGGGACTTTAATACATGCCTCCTACAGCATTTTAGACCCCGACTCCAGGCCCAGATCCTTACCTCTACCCTCAAATCTGCCACTAGGGTCCTCGGAGCCTCCTAAACACTTGGCTCTTGCATTTGGGACATTTTATTGAGGCAGCTTTACTGGCAGGATCCAATTACAGGGTATGGCAAGTTAGATTCAGTGCCCTGGTTAACAATGCTGCAGAGAACCCTGAGGTTCCTTCATCCCTTCCTAGTCTGAAAGAAATGGACAGAAGTAATAGCAAACAGTCCCCGAGATAGTTGTGGCTCCTGGACATGAACACTATTGGGTTTTTAAAACTTTTTATGCTTTTATTCATGTATAAAAAGCAATACATCATGGTTGCAAGGGAAAAATGTCAAACAATAGGAAGTAGAAAGAATAAAATATCTCCCCTCTTACTCTTAAAATCCACATACTTCCCCTGAGGTAGAGCCTCTTTCTAGTTTATTGTATATCCTTCCAAATCTTTCTTTATTGTGTTCACAAAGAAAATCATATTGTAGTTAAAATTTTTCTGTCCAAATTTTTATGCTACTTTATTTTTTCTTAACTGTACGAGTATTTTTGACATCAGTCTATTGAAATATATTTTTTCTTTTTGGTTGATACATTGCAGTTTTTAGTCTATCTATATTTCGATTCTTTTAGCTACTTATTGATATTTTAGGATGTTTCCAAATTTTTTTATCTTACAAATAATGCTACAGTGAACAACTTTGTAGTATCTTTGAACACACTGTACAGACATGAAAGAATTTTTGTAAATTCCAGAGTTATTCAGAACATTAAATGAAAATATTAGTTCTGAAACACTGAAGTTCAGCTTTCCCTAAAGCTGACTCAAATCTTCCAAGTGGTTTATTTTTTTAATGTAATTTTAAAGATGATGCTTTAATAAAATGCCACAGATCTGCATATTTTCTCTTACTCTCCTATAGCCACTAACCCCACAGATGGCCACTGTTTTTAGTTTCTTAAAACTAATAAAGCTTTTTTATGTACAAAGAAGCAATTAAGAATATACTCTTATTTTTCTCTATCTTTATGTTTAAAGCAACGTATTTTACATACTGTGCAGTTCTTGATATTTTCCTTTATCCATGTATCTGACAGTTCTTTTCATACAAATGTATGCACTTTTTTCATTATTTTAATATTTAATTAATGGGTTTTATTTTTATTGAAGTTTTTGGGTAGCAGAAAAATTTAGTAGAAAGTACAGAGAACTCAGAATTTTGATATACCCCTGAGCTATCCAATTTTCCTTATTTTTAGCATCTTGGATTGCTGTGATACACTTGTTGCAACTGATGAACCAGTGGTGATACATTATTATTATTTTTTAAATCATAGTTTATATTAAGGTTCCCTTTGTGTTTTACATGTTTATGATTTTTAAAGAAAAGCATCCACAAAAGAATATGCATCATTACATATGCCCAATCTATGCAGTAATTTTATAATCCTAAGAACTCTAAGTTCCACTTACTCAAGCTTTCCTACATGTCTCTTACAACCACTCATCCTTTTATATAGTTTTGCCTTTCTCAGGTTATCATATAGTAGTGGTAATCATACAGTAGATGATCTTTTCAGGTTGGCTACTTTCACTTATTATTTTTCTTCCATGCCATTTGTGTCTTTTTTCTCCTTTGTTTCACTGAACCATATTCTGTTTTATAGACATACTGCAGTACTTGCCTATAGAAAGATATCTTGATTAGTTTTGGCAACTATGAACAAAATGGCTATAAATATCATCTTTTAGAATGGGCGCTTTAAATTCATATTTCAGTTAAAATTGAAAATGCCAGATCATATGTGAGACTGATGTATTTTGTAAGAAGTTGCCAAATTGTTTTAAGTGGCTGCCTCATTTTGCACTCTGACCAGCAATGAGAGTTGCTATTTCATTCTTAACAGCACTTGGTGTTTTCCATGTTTTGGGGTTTTAGTCATTCTAATGAGTGTATGTCAATATCTCTTTGATTTTTACATTCACAATTCTCTACTGATGTGAGGTTGAATGCCTTTTTATGTTTACTTGGTTTTGTGTAGATTATTTGAAAATTGTCTATTCAGCTGTTTGCATCATTTTAATATTTGTTGTTTTGCTTCTTGTTGAATTATAAGTTCTCTTACAATTAGAATAAAATCCCTTATTAAATATGTTTTGCTTAGGGCCGGAGGGTTAGCTCAGTGGTTCTGGCGCCTGCCTCGCAAGCACAAGGCCCTGAGTTCGATCCCCGGAAACCACATATAATGCTGGGCGTGGAGACACGCCCACCAAAAATCAACACCACATACCACAATGCTGGACTTGGTGGCTCACGCCTGTAATCCCAACACTCGGGAGGCAGGGACAGGAGGTTTGCTGAGTTGTCGGCGGCTTGCCTGGGCACCATAGTGAGCTCAGGGCCAGCCTGAACTACAAAGCGAGACCCTGTCTCAAAAAGCAAAAAAAAAAAAAAAAAAAAAGTTTTGCCTATATTTTCTTGCAGTTTATGACTTGCTTTTAATTTTGTACATGTATTTGTAAAGCAGAAGTTTTAAATTAAATGAAGTCTAACTTACCAAAGCTTTTCTTTCATGGCTCATGATTTTGGGGTTGTATCTAAAACTTACCAGCAAACCCAAGATTAGCTATAGATTTTCTCCTGTCTCTAGGTGTTTTACAGTTTTACATTTTATAGTATGTAGGCACAAGATCCATTTTGCATTAGTTTGTGTGAAGTAATCATCTAGTTTTTTTTATGTTCATTGCATGTTCAGTCCTTTTAGCTGTTGGAAAGAAGATATATTTTTTGTCATTGACTTACTTCTACTTCTTTATCAAAGATCAGTTGGCTATATCTGTGTGGTTCTATTTCATGGCTCTCTACTGATCTATTTTTTTCATCAGTACCACACTATTAAGATTATGGTAGTGTCTAGTAAATCTTAAAGTTATGCAGCGGTAGTCTTCAACCTTGTTTTTCTTCAGATTTATTTGGTGATTCTGGGTCTTCTGCGCTTAGAGTCACTTTTTGATATCCATAAGATAATTGGCAGAAATTTTACTTGGATTGTGTTGAATCTCTAGATTAAATTGAGAATTGACATCTTCAATATTGGCTTTCTATACATGAATATTATTTCTCATTTATTTAGATTTTTATTTTTATCAGAGTTTTAGATGTTATACAGTTGTTATATTTATACCTACAATTTTGGGAGTGCTAAAGTGAATGGGATTATGTTTAAATTTCTTTCTCTTTTTCTCTTCCTCCTCTTCTTCCTTTTGCCCCTTTCTCCTCATTCTCCTCCTTTCCTCCTTCTTCCTCCTCTTTATCTCTACTCCTCCTATTCCTTGTTTTCTTCATCTTCTTCCTCTTTGTCTTCTTCTATTTTTTGTTTTTTGAGACAAGACTTGCTGGGTAGTGCAAACTGCCTTTGAATTCATAATCTCTCTCATCAGCCTTGTGAATACCATGTGCCATTCTGCCTGGTAATGTTTGAAAAGTTAAACCCTTGTTGTTCATTGGTGTTTAATAAAAAGTTACAAATTACTTTTGAATATTAATCTTGGATTCTGAAACCTTTCTATAATTGCTCATTAATTCCAGGAGGATTTTTTGTTTGTTTTGTACCTGGTGTTAAGGATCTTCACACTGAGCTATACCCACCCCCTTTTTATCTTATTTTATTATTTTGAGACAGGTATTGCTAAATTATCCAACCTACGCTTGAATTTAAAGTACTCCTGCTTCAGCTTCCCAAAGTGCTCTAATTATAGATATGCACCATCACACCAGTTTTTAATGGTGTGTGTGCATGAGTGGGTTCCACAAAAAAACCCATATCATCTACAAAAGAATGATAGTATTTTTTTGTTAAACACAAGGTCTCACTTTGTAGTTCAGGCTGGCCCTGAGCTCACTATGTACCCCAGGCAAGCCTTGAACTCAGCAATCCTCCTGCTTCTGCCTCCTGAGTGCTGGGATGACTGGCATGAGCCACCATGCCTGGCAAGAATGACATATTTTTTTCTTTCTTATCTGAATTTCTTTTATGTATTTTTTTCTTGCCTTACTGCAAGAAAATTTCTTTTATGTACTCTTCTTGCCTTACTGTATTTGCTATGCCTTCTGTTTGGTGTGATGCCCTAGTGTAAATGCCAGTGCCCATCATGTGCAGATTCACACAGTGCAACTTAATTTCCAAAAGAATAATTTAGGATATGGGGTTTCTTGGAGGTACTTTAACTCATATAAAAGAAATGCAAAAGTACCTGCTGCTTCTCCCACCTTCAGAGGATATAACAAGAGACCATCTGTGAAGCAAAAAGCAAGTGAACCAGGCACTGATTCTGCTGGTGCGTTGAGCCTGGACTTCCCAGCCACCAAAACTATGAACAAGAAATATTTCTTTTTCATAAATTACTCAGCTACAGTATTTTGTAGTTCTGCCCATGTGAACTGAGACAAGTGGTGAGAGGAGATGTCCTTGCTTTGATCCCATTCTTAGGAGTATCTAAATAAGTATCTAAATAATCATTAATACAGTAACTATTGATGTTTTTGTAGATGTTATTAAATCAAGGGAGGTTCTCTTTATTTTTAGATTACTGGGATTTTTATGAATGGGTACTGGGTTTGGTTAAATGGGCTTTTTTTGGTATCCATGAATATGATTTTTCTTATTTTGACTGTTGCTTTGATGATTAATTGATTAATTGATTTTGCATTAATTGATTTTTGTAAGGACGAAACAGCTTTGTGTACCGTTAATAAATCTCACTTGGTCACAGTGAATTTCTCTTTATATGTTGCTACATTAGACTTGCTGATGATTCACTTCTGATTTAAGCAATTTTTGTTTTCTGCTGATTTACCAACTTTATTGATTTTTTAAAAAGAACTACCTTTAGTAATTTTGGTTTTGTCATTTTTCTGTTTGAAATTTCAGTGATTTTTGGTCTAAATTTTATTTTTGCTTTCTGATTGTTTTGGATTTAATTTGTATTTTTCTATATTTCTAATGCTAAAACTTAAATCACTGATTTTTAGATCTTTTAAAATGCATGCAAACTTTATAAATTTCACTATAAACACTGCTTGTGCTTCATTTTCCAAATTTTGATAAAGTGTATTTTGTTAGTTTTGTTTATTTAAAATTTTTTCTGAGTACTTCTTAGACCCATGTGTTTAGAAGAGTGTCGTTTAAGCACTAAATATTTTTGTTTGATTTCTAGCTTCATTCAATTTTGATTCAAGAACATACTTTGCATGAGTTTTATTCTTTTAAATTTATTGATATGTGGTTTATGGCCCATAATGCAGTGAATGGTTCCATGTGAATTTGAGAAGAATGTCTATTCTGTTGTGAGATGAAGTGTTCTATAAATGCCAATTAGATCAAGTTGATTGATGGTGCTTTCAGTTCAACTTTACCCTTACAGATTTTCTGCCTGCTGGATCTGTCAATTACTGAGAAGGGTACTGGAGTCTCTAACCATGAGAGTGGATTCATCTATTTTTTCTTGCTGTTCTATCAGTTATTGCTTTATACAGTTTGCTATTCTGTTAGGCACAAACATATTAAAAACTATCATATCTTCATAGAGAACTGATCCCTTCATCTTTATGTAATGTTTTTAATCTTTTTTGATAATTTTTATTGTCTCTTTTATTTAAAATTCGTATGCATGCTCCTTGACTTGCAATGGGAGTGTAAGCTGAAAACATTTTGACAAAAAATGCATTTAATAAAATTAACTTACCCAATATCATAGTTTAACTATTCTCAGAACATTTAAAGTAGCCTACAGTTGGGCAAAATCTTCTAATACAAAATTTATTTTATAATAAACAATTTAGCACCTCATGTAATTTAGTAAATACTGTACTGAAAGTAAAAAAAACAGAATGACTATGGATATGTTTTCACAATCTCTTAAAGTTGAAAAATCATGAACTGAACCAAAGAACATAATGACTCCTGCTTTCTTATGATTGGTATTAATATCAAATGCTTTTATCCATCCTTTGAATCCTTCAGTGTCTCAGTGTTTAAAGTAAACTTCTTGTAGATAGTATGTAATTGTTTTTTCTAAGCCAATCTGATAGTCTCTGTCTTTTAATTAGTGTATTTAGACCATTCACATTTAAAGTGGTTATTGATATGGTTATATTGGTATTCACAAATTAATAATTGTATAGTCATTTCTTTTGTTGTTTCATAGTTATTCTTTTTATTGTATGGCCCTCCACTTATTTTCTGGCTTCCCTGGCTTTACTTGAACACTTAGTAATTGAATTTTATTTTCTCAGAATATCAATTATACCTATTTTAAAATTTCTTTTAGTGTTTTCTTCAGTTTTCAACATACGTGTATAATTAAGTTTACTTATATATGGATACTATGTATGGACACGTTCTATATATTGCACATATACTTGTGTGTATATACTTATCTATGTGAATTACATTTGTTTCACAAGTAGTAGGGTTATTTTAGAGTATTTTTAGTTACTATATCTCATTCTTTATGATTATTCACTTATCCATAAACTATAATTATCCAATATTTTGCCACTATTATGATTTTGAACATACTGTTATCTCTTAAATGAAATAAGAATAAATATGTGGTTTTCATTTTACCAGTTCTATTTCTTTTCTATTCCTCTGCCCCTTTTACATACAACTTGGTGTTATATTATTTTTTCTAATTGAATAACTTTTTTTAACAGTTTTTGTACAGTAGGTCTACTGGCGACAAATTCCCTCAGTTTTTGTGTGTCTGAGAAAGTCTTTTTTTTTTTCAGTACAAAGAGTAATTTTTCTAGATAGAGAATTTTAGTTTGGAGCTCTTCTTTAACTTACAAATATTTTATTTCTCCCTCTTTTTGACTGCATGGTTTCTCAAGAGAATTTTGATGGAATTCTGATCCTGTTCCTCTATTGTTTAAGTGCTTTCCTCCTCTTATGATTTCTTACAAGGTTTTGTCTTTCTGTTTAATTTTATACAGTTTGTATAAGATATGTATCTCTTTTTTATGATATTTTCTTGTTAATGTTCCTTTAAGATTGTAGATTAGTGACTTAATGTCTGTTATTACTTTTAGAACATTATCACCTCTTTTATTTATTAATACTTCTTATTGCTTTATTACTATTTCTTTTATTTCTTTTTTCTTTTTTCCTCGGTATCTCTAGTACACATACATGTAATACCATTTCTTAATGTACAATTCTTTGATATTCTGCTTTTTAAATTTTTTATCTTGAGAAATTTTCAGTTTGGGAAATTTCTATTGACATATCTTCAAGTATTATAATTCTTTAGCTATGTTCAGTTTAATAATCTATCAAAGGCATTTCTCATTCTGTAATGATGATTTTGATTTCTAGCATTTCCTTTTGATTCTTACCATTTCAACCTTGTATTCTCTGTTCTTTCACACTGCCCACTTTTCTACTGGAGTCCTTAGCATTTTAATTAAAAGTATTTTAAGTTCCTAGTCTGAAGAAAATATCTACTGTATCTGCATCTGGTTCTGTTATTTTGATTTGTTTCTTCAAACTATCTTACTTTGTCTTTTGGTATGATTTATAATTTTTTGTTGGAATCAGATATGATATTATCAGGTCAAAAGAGTTAAAGTAAACTGACTTTTAGTGTGACAGTTGTATGTTTATAAGGAGTTAGGAGTTAGGCTGACTTTGCTGTTCACTATAGCTAAAATTTTCTTTATTATCTGTGTTTTTGTCTTTGGTTTCTCAAGAGACTCCTTCATAAAAAACAGAATCTTGGCTTGCAATTCTTGCTAGTAGAATTCTCCATATTATACAATATCCTTGTCATTGTGTTGGTAAAGTAGGTGGGAAATCTATATGCTGATGGTTGGGTCTCAGTCCTTCAGTGGGCATATGCCCCTGGCCTGTGATGCTTACAAATGCATCTCAGTGTTTTTATTTTTTATTTTTTATTTTTTTTGAGACAGGGTCTCACTTTGTAGCTCGGGCTGGCCCTGAGCTTTCTATGTAGCCCAGGCAAGCCTCAAACTTAGCAATCCTGTCTCTGCCTCCCCATTGCTGGGATTACAGGCATGAGCCACCATGCCCGGCACTATGGTATGTGGTACTGATTGCTGGTAGGCGTGAGTCACCACACCCAGCATTGTATGTGGTTACTGGGGATCAAACTCAGGACCTTGAATTTGCAGGGCAGGCGCTGGAACCACTAAGCTAACTCTCCAGCCCGCATCTCAGTTTTTATAAAACTTTCTTAGATGAGCCTGTATGTTGGTAAAATAAATTCCAAGAACTGCAAACATTGGGACTAATAATAATTCTAACTTTTATAGTCTCATGTGACACAGAGAGGGCTATACATTAGGTGATTCCATTCTCCATTGGTGGCTAATTTCTATTAGAAGAAAGTTTCCAATGAGGACAACCCTTGTAATGAGAATGCAGTGCTCTGGATGCATTTCAAGTGGTTAATTTCCCCTTCTGTTCTTTCTGAAAGATTGAGAAGATGCCCCTGGCCCATCTTCATCTTGGGATTCTTAGCTGCTGTCCTTCTGGAGGGGAAGCTGATGGCTGTGTGCTGTTCCCCTATGATTAGGGGTCCAGAAGCTCCTCTTTTAGGCTAATCCAGGCTCCGTCTCACAGCGCCCCTCCCAGGCTCTAGTGTTCACTCCTGATCTTGTCAAGCTCTCAGTCTCTGTGTTCCCTTCTTTCCCCAGTTTTGCACATGGTAATATAAGACTTCTCTTCTCTGATGCATTTAAGAAGAGTTGTTGATCTTTCAGTTCATCTTTTTCTTGTTTCAGAAACCAAATGTCTTCTTTTTATTATTCTTTTTGGTATCAGGGATCGAACTCAACACCTTTTGCTTGCCAGGCAGGCTTGGTACTGCTGACCTATATTCCTGGTGCATATTTTTCTTATTTTTATAGCTGTGTTGTATCATATGAGTGGATCATAATCTTAACCAGTTTACTGGTGTCCCATTTGGATGATTCCAACTTTTTTCCATAAACAATCTCAGATTAAAAACTAAATAAATATGATGCTTATTCCCAAGCCAGTATGTGGGTAAGATAAATTCTCAAAACTGTAATCACGGGACAAAGAGTAATTGTAACTTTTATAAATATTGCAAAAGTACCATCCATATGGCACTATACTAATTGACCCTTCTATCAGCAGTGTATGAGGTTTATTTTCTGAAAGGCTTAGCAGAAGCTTATTGTAATAATACTTCTGGGTTTTTGTGATTCTATTATGAAAGATGTATCTTATTTAATTTTTAATTTGTAGTTCTTTTATTATAATTCAGATTTGTATTCCATTTTCTGTTGCTATGTAAAATTACTACCAATTTAGAGATTTTAAACCATACACATTTATTGTCTGTCAGTTTCTGTGTTTTAGGAGTAGAGCCATAACTTAGATGTGTTCTGTGTAAAGCTGCAGCACATGTGCCAATGAGGACTGAATTCTCATCTGGAGATTTGGCCAGGAAAGACCATTTTCAAACTCACTCAGGTTGTTGGCAGACTTACGTTCTTTGCATTTGTAGTACTGAAGGTTTTAGCTTCTTGGTAGCTATTGGCTATTGGTCCATGACTACTTTTTTGGAGATGGATCCGAGGACTCAAAAATGCTAAATACCTCCTCCAACACTACTCTATACCCCAAGCCCAGTGATGACTTTTGAGGCCCTCCTAGTTCCCAACTTCATAGTTCCTCTGTCAAACCTACTTGCTTCTGCAGAGCCAGCAAAGTCTCTGCATAAAATCTGCTAGTAGGGGCCAGAGGGTTAGCTCAGTGGTTCCAGCGCCTGCCTCGCAAGCGTAGGGACCTGAGTTCGATCCCCGGTTACCACATATAATGCTGGGCGTGGTGGCTCACGCCTGTAATCCCAGCACTTGGGAGGCAGAGACGGGAGGATTGCTGAGTTTGCGGCGGCTTGCCTGGGCACCATGGTGAGCACAGGGCCAGCCTGAACTACAAAGCAAGACCCTGTCTCCAAAAAGAAAAAAAAAAAAAATCTGCTAGTAAGAATCAGCAATGTAATTTTGAAAATGATGCCTTATCACTTTTGCACATTTTCTTGAAAGCAAGTCACAAATCCCACCCATATTCAAAATGAGTGGAATATATATAGAGATATAGACATTAGGAAGCTGAGATCATAGGGAAGGGGACCTATATTTTATTTGTTATAGATTTCACATCTTTGTGTGTATGTGTGGCCATTTTTTTTTTTTTTTTTGCTTTTTTTTGGAGACAGGGTCTTGCTTTGTAGTTCAGGCTGGCCCTGAGCTCACTATGGTGCCCAGGCAAGCCACCGCGAACTCAGCAATCCTCCTGTCTCTGCCTCCCGAGTGCTGGGATTACAGGTGTGAGCCACCACGCCCAGCATTATATGTGGTAACCGGGGATCGAACTCAGGTCCTTACGCTTGCCAGGCAGGCGCTGGAACCACTGAGCTAACCCTCCGGCCCCTGTGTGGCCATTTTTATTCCATGTTAAGGAAATTCTTGTCTGTCATTTGTCCATTTCTGTATTCTCTGTGCATTTTCTCTTCACAGCCTGTCACATGTCTCCTGATCTCATCTTCTTATCCTTTCCTTTCTTTCTCTTCTGTTTTCTTTTCCTCTTTCTTCTTTCCTTCTTTCCTTTTTGGACTGTAGTCCAAGTCTGTGTCTCACATATGTTAGGCAAATGCTCCAGTTTCTGCAGCTATTGTCTTGGCCCTGCAGTTGTCCTTTCCCTTTGTTCCACTAAGAGTAGAACTTGTGGTGAGTGTTCTCAATCTCCCTGGCTTTTAAACAATGATTTTCAGCAGGGTGAGGGAAAGGGAAAGGAAATAATGACTTGTACACCCTTGTTTATACTGGAATTATTTACCATTTTGTATTATAAAACTGATGGTTAGAATTTACTTTTGAGGGTTTCAGTAATTTGCTGCTTATGTTTTACCTTGAGCAAATGATTGAATCTCTGTAAACTTTTGCTTCTTCATCATGATGGTGGGGAAATAGTGTTTGTTTTATCAGTGGTGATGAGGACTGATAAAATATATGGCAGCATAGCAAGGTTATTGACAGAAATTTGCTAGTAAATTATAATATATGAAGCAGGTTAATAAAGACACATAAGTACATTCCTACTTTGGCTTTGGTAGCACTATTTAAGAAATCTAGGTCTTGGTAGGATTTTTTTAATTTCCCAACATTTATGATATTGAATCAATATTTGCTGAAATGTATAATGGAAGAAAAAATACAACAGATCACTTATTTGTGCACTTCTTGAATATAATAGACTTGTAAGTGGTCAGACAGTTAATAAGAGACAGGCTAAATGTAAAGCAAACTCCAACATTGTAGAGGAGATACCATGTGCTGGGCAGTAGTGCTTCCACCAAAGAAGGATTCGCACAAGGAATGTGTACCTGTAACAGTGACAAACGCAGACATGTAATCTTGTTATACACTACCTGCAGAGCTCCAATCAATGGATAATGTGGGCCTGTGCATGTTGCAAAATCTCCCCAGGCAATTTGAGTGTGCATCAAAAATGTATGGCCTTCCTGAAACTACTGGAGTAACTGCAACTGTGTCTTTATTGAATTCACTGTCACTCTCTTTGCTTTTCACTTCATTTCAGAACTAATTATTCAGTAGCCTTACTTGGACTGGTTAATCTCACAGAATATACTGATTTATATTATTATTTATGATAATGCTTAAAAAGAGACCCTTAACAGCAACTTTGTGTTAATTTGCCCTAGTAACTATAACTTAAACTTAAAACCTTGGGTTTTTCATGGTTTTAATGCATCTGTTTTTTTTTTCCTCAGTGAAACTACAGTTCTCAAATTCTAGGACAGTTTCATATACCTCTCTGAGTCCCTCATGGCTCCCATTCAGGAACAAACTCAGAAATTAGAGTGCCAATGATGAGCAGGCATTAAAGGGCATAAGAAAGGGATAAACTTCTGGGGAATTTACTTGCACACAGATTTAAGTATTTGCCCCTTATGCTACGGATAACAAATATATCTTCAGTTAATCTAGGAAAAAGGGGAGGTTTTATTACCTTCCATTGTCCTGGTGTGTCCTTCTGTGCACAGCTGAGGCTGTTAATTGCTCCTGCTAGTTTCTCAGTAATGTTGCCTGGATTATCACAGGAGAAATGATGAGAAGTGAGACCAAAGCGCTTTCCTTTAACCTTGGAATCATGGTCATCACCAGGGAAGGGAGAGCTTTCTATGTTACTATCTTATGTCACACGTATTGTGTAATTTAACCAAATGATGGAGATCACATTCTCCAGCACGTTGTAAAGGACATGAAATAACGGGATTTTTTGTGAGGTTCATATTTTGGTACCTTGCTTTAGATTTTCTTTTATACTTCAGAATATTCTTATCAGAATATGAAAGGTGTTTTCTTTCAGTTCCATAGACTCTTATTACTGTTCATTATACTTTTCATTATTTATTGTATGTTTCTATAAAAAGGCACATTCTGAAAACAGATTCAAATTTGATTTAAAAATTCAGTTGAGTAAATTCACAGGCAATTCTTTGCTTTGTCCATCTGTCAGTTGTTAATAGCCCATATAATTGTGATGTGTTATAAGATCTGACTTGGGCTCTTATGATGTGTATTATTCAATGCAGGAATAGATCCTCTTTTTAAAATAAAGAAGGCTTATCTTTGTAGTGCATTTGGTTTCCCTTCTTCTGGGAAGGAAAACATAAGTGAATAACGGATGCTAGCTGTGTGTAGTTTTCTCAAGGTTCAGAATCTTAGCCCTGGTGTGAAGAAACAGAGAGGTATTTTGGGCTGTGAGTCAGATGATTTCTGAAGCTATCAGATGGTGATGTTGCAAGCATTCCCAGTTATTAGTATTTATTGATGCAAAGAACAAGAAGCAAATCCCAGGTGATCAAAAATGTCTCTGCTTCATGGATTGGGGGCTGCCAGACCTCTCTTTCTTAGGGAATTGTAGTTTGTGGCCTGGGAAAGCATGTCCTTTTATTTATATGATGGATTTGGAGTTCTGGGTTATGTGTATTTAATTTTTAACAAGTGATCTGATCAGAAAAAGCCTTCTCATTATGTTAAAAATAACAGCTGTTTTGCTAGGGAAGGGCACAAAGGTACAGATGGACCATGTGTTTAACTGTTAAGTGGTCAAATCATGTTCAGTGGCGTGTTCTGAAGACAACCAGTTTAAAAGTAGAAACTGAAAGCCATTTAAAAAGGAGGGGTGAGGGTGGTAAGAAAAGACATCTTTGCTAATTAAATCTGCTTAATATAGTTTAAAAGCATTAAAGATAATAAAATAACAATGCTGTTTCCACAGATTGACTCTCTTGCTCAACAAACACCAAAGCATCATTCAATTTTCCAGATGCAGGGACTAGTTTTCAAAGGATGGCTTCATGTTACACTGGAAAGCTCCCAAGCTAATAATGTTTCTTTATTGGAAGCAAATGAAGAAAAAAACGGATTTGTGGGGGAGTAGGAGCTACGTAATTATATTAAAACATGAACTCAGCAGTTCAGATAGGGATCCGTGGGAGGAATACTTTCCCTGGCTTTGTGTGGAGAGTATTTCAAATTAAAACTATGTGATACAATTGCTTTATTCATGAGTGAAGGATAGTGGAGGAAAACACCGATCCCCAACTTGATAGTTCACCCAGGAAAAATGATAAATTAACTTTATTGCCAGGCGTGGTGGCTCATGCCTGTAATCCCAGCACTCGGGAGGCAGAGGCAGGAGGATTGCTGAGTTCCAGGCTTGCCTGGGCTACATAGTGAGTTTAGGGCCAGCCAACTACAAAGTGAGACCCGGTCTCAAAAAAAAAAAAAAAGCTTTATCATACTCTGAAGACTTAATGCACTTTGGCTTTCGGTTGTTTGTAAGAGGAAGCAGGAAAAAATAGTTTTGTAACAACTCAGTCTGGGAATCTTGGGTTGGAATTTCTGACTCCATTGCGTGACTGTAACTTACGAAAACTTCCTATTTTATTTTATTTTATTTTATTAGTATTTTTTTTTGAGACAGGGTCTCGCTTTGTAGTTCAGGCTGGCCCTGAACTCACTATGTACCCCAGGCAAGCCTTAAACTCAGCAATCCTCCTGCCTCTGCCTCCCGAATGCTGGGATTACAGCCGTGAGCCACCACGCCTGGCAAAACCTTCCTATTTTTAAAAAATTTCATTTATTTATTTAATCTTTATGAGAGATTAAAAGTTACTAACCTGGTTGTCATGCACATCAATAATCCCAGCTATTAAAGAGGCTGAAGCAGGAAGATCTCAAATTTGAGGCCAGCATGGGAAATTTAGTGAAACTCTGTGCTCATACAAAAAGTTAAAGAGGCTGCTGGGATGTAGTGAGGTCCTGGGTTCTATCTCCAGTACCACACACACACACACACACACAAAATATAAATTAAAATCAACCTAAGTGATCAAACAAAAGACCAATCAATATCTGCATCATGAGACTTTAAGGAAGATTCAAAGTATCAGTATGTACAAAGCAGCAAATTGCTGATGTAAGGTGCTATGACACAACACATTTGTCACTATCTGTGGGGTCTGGTTCCAAGACACCCACATATACCCAATCTGCTGATACCCAGGTCTCTTATATGAAATGGCCTAGTACCGTAATGGTGTATAACCTTCTCATATCATTCCATACACTTTAAATCATCTCTAGATTACTTACAATGCTAAGTGCAATGTAAACATTGCTTAAATAGCTATTATACTAGATGTTTTAAGGAATACTAACAAGAAAATAGCTGAATAGGTTCAATATAGATGTAATTCTTTTTTCAAAAATAGTTTTGATTTGCACTTGGATGAATCTGTGGATAAAGAAGTTGTGCATATGGACAGCCTACTTCATATTGCCAAAACACTAATTTCAATAACAAAATGCAAATTTCCATAACAATAATACTTAGCTAAGAGTTTAAACCTCAGGGCCTTTTTTGCTTAAAATGACCGGCTCAGTCAGTGCTTACATGAAAAGGTGCTAGGCATCTGGCTTTTAGAGAAATGTAATTCAAGACAATCCTGAGATTCCATCTTACTCCCAAAATACTGGACAATATTAGTATTATGAATTAAAAAAAAAAACAGTTGCCAGTGAGGTTGTGGGGAAAGAGAAACTCTTCTAGGTTTCTGGAGTGATTGTAAGCTATTACAGCCACTATGGAAATCAGTATGCCAAGTCTTCAAAAAACTAAAAATAGAAATTCCATTTGACCCAGCCATATCTCTCCTCCATACATGGCTGAAAGAGTTAAAGGCAGCACACTACAGTCACAAATTCATACTCCTGTTTACAGCAATGTAATTCACAATAGCTACACTCTGGATCACCTACAATATCTACTAGCAGATAAATGGACAAACATAATGAGGTATATATATGCACAATGGAATAGTACCCCCACCATAAAAAAGGATAGATTTCAGTCATTCTATGGAAAATAGATTCACCTCGAGACCGTAATGCTAAGTGAAATAAATGACACAGAAGTTTTAATATCACATGATTTCTCTTAGATGAGAAATACAAAGTCTGAATAATTTAAGAACAGGATAACAATAGATGAGAAGAAATAGGGAGATAGACTGTGGAGATGGGAAGGGCTCTGAAAATGGAAGAAATGAGAGGAAGGAGACGGGAAGAAGTCAGAAGGGTAAGATTCAATATGTACATGTATATGATAAATATATTTATTATCTGCTCTAAACATGTTAATAAAAAAGGACAGAAGAAAATAAAATGGCTAACATCTCTAGCTAGTTTTCTCTGTAGTTTTGCTAATTGCTCCACCAGTCTAATTTTTCAACTATTTTCTTCATTCAATCTTCCAAGTAAGACCTAGATCAGGGAACTTGTATTGAAAGTACATTTTTCTATCACTCATTTACTTGTTCAGTGAAAAAGAATGGTTGAAATTCTATGGTGCAGAAGATCCTATTAGGAGCCAGAGATACATGTAATACAGGAATTATTCTTCTGAATAATTTCCAGCCTAGTAGTAAATAAATCTGATTAAGCAGGATAACTGAACTTAATCCTGGTACTTGAGAGGGCTGTAGGGTTTGGGAAGGCTTTGTGGAAGAAACAGGATCTGAACTGAGACATGTTGGACAAATAAGAATCAGTCAATGTGCAGGAATCAGAAGTAGGTGAGAACAGGAATAGTTCCAGAAAGGAGGGAGAGAGCCAGGGTAGTGCCATGGGAGCCAAGTGGCCATGTATGTGCCTGGCAGACTGCACAACAAGACAGATAAGGGCTATGAGGAGAGGACTGGCTAGAGGCAGGAGGCAGTGTTTTTACTCTAGGGGCAAAGAAAAGAATGAAAGAGACAAATCCCTAATATTTCAATGGAGACATTGGTCTACATGGCTTCACACTATTTTAAAATAGTTCTTCTATTTCAACCTTAGACCAAGTCTAAGAGCACAAAGATGGGCAGACTTCTGTCCCCTTGGTAGATAAAAAAGTCTCAGTGGTATATTCTCCCAGGTCTCATGCCAAGTTCCATTCGAGAAAGCAGCTTGTGATAGAAAATCTCTCTCCTTTTGTCTTCCCCCTCTTTCTTCACATTTCATTGATGGGATGTTGGCTCTGAGGTATTGTTAAAGGAAAACAATTTAGAGTTTAAAATTCTTCAGAAACACAACAGGATATTTGCTCCTACAACTCTCAAACAGCCTGGTGTCATGAAACTCAAAGCCTTTGATCTTCCCTCTCTCTGAAATCCACTAAAGAAAAGACAGAATTTTTCTTCACTATTCCTTCAAATTCTCCTCCATTGCCACAAGGACATAGTTACATTGAATGGGAATTTGAAAAAGGTCCAAGTGCACCAGTGCCTCAGACACAGGCATCCAGGGGGCTCCACAGCCCAGAGAGCAAATGGTATAGTATTTAATTAAAGAATAGTTTACAGCCCAAGGTGACCCCCCACATAAACAAAAACCCAGGCAAATATACATTAAAAATAGAATCCTGTCCAGGTTATAAATTCTTACAGTCAATAAAATATTTTGTATTTTGCTTGCCATCTGAATGAATTTCTTTCTCTTTTCCTTCCTTCCTTTTCTCTCCTTCTCTTTGTCTTTTATCCTGCTACTGAAATAGAAGAAATGGAATCATGAATAAAAGTTAAATTCTGACCATCTGAGCATGCAGAAATGAATAGGAAATAATTGGTAAAGGAGTCAACTTTTTCTTAAAATGAGAGCCTTCTGGTGTAGGAAAATGGTGCATTAGTTCTGGGAAACAGAGATGTCCTTTCCTAACAGATAAATAGGATTGGCTTATAAGTAATTTTCATTCACTTTTATGTTGGAATAATTTTAGAAATAGAGAAGAGCTGCAAAAAGATATTGTATAGTGTTCATGTAGTAGCCACTTATGCTGAAAGCTCATGTAACCAAAAATTTAACTTTGCTGTTCGTAAGCTATAGAACTTACCTAGATTTGACTAGTGTTTCCAGTAATGCTTCTTTTCTGTTCCAGGTTTCCACATTGCATTTTGATCATTTCTGGTTTTCCCTGTCTTTTATAAGCTTGACATATTTGAAGCATATTTGCCAGTTATTTGGTAGAATGCCCTAGAGTTTGGTTTTTCTTTCACGTTTTCCCTTCATTATGTTGAGATTATGCATTGTTGGGAAGGTTGAGAACATAGGCAATGTGCTCTGGGTGGCGCATGACTTCAGTATGGGTTACTGGTGAGATTAACCTTGATCACTTGGCTAACATTGATCACCTGGCTGTCTGCCTGGACTCTCAACTGTGCACTTATTATGTTTTTCCTCTTTGAAATTGCTCCATATCTTTAGGAAAATACTTTGAGATTGTGTAGATATCTTGTTTCTGCTGAAGTTTAACTCCACAATTTAATTATCCATTGGTAAATGTTGCATGTAACAACTATTATGATGGTTTTCAAAGGATGATCTTTCTCTTGCTCTTATTCCTTTTCCATTTATTTATTAGAATTCATGTATAAAGGAGAGTTGTTATTTCTCTTCCATTTAATTGTTTATTTCATAGGGGCTCATTTACTTTTTATTTGGGTTATGGCTATTTACCTTGTTACTGGATAGCTCCAATTTTGGCCTCTAGTATTCCTTTCACATTGACTCCTGTGACCTTTCAATATGCCTTCATGGAAAAAACAAACAAACTTCTTTGAATACCGGTATTTTGGTACCAGAATGTTTACTGTGTACTATTGTAGGCTTATTCTGTATTTTTCCTTGTTCCAACTGGGTAATCAGCCCACTTCCCTAAGAAGCCTGGTTCCTCTTATTGGAGTCTGCAATTGATTAAACAAAGTTTGAACATGACATGGTACCATTATTGCTATGGAAGTGTCACTGTATTTTTAGGTCCACAATACATAGGGCTAGAAACTACATGTGTATATACTAATTCATAGCACATACATATGTATATAGCATTTACTTCTCTGTCATCTACATTCATTGATCTGTCTCTGTTGTTTCTGTCATCTAACCATTTATTTCATAATGTTATCTCTGATTTCAACTCAGCATCATTAAGATTTGTTCTGAGCTTCTTCTTTATTTTTAGTTCCTTTTTCAGGTCATGAAAAATTTGATTACCATTTTGGACACAGTATGTTTCCTTTGTATTCTACAGTTTCAGAATTCCTGATCTACACTGTTTAACACCTTTGTCAGACTGAATATAGTATTTGTATCTTGTACATTTTCTTCTGTCTTTAGCCTAATAGTACTTTCCTATAGTTACTTAGTTACATTTATATTTATCCAAATTGCTTTCAGCTTGGTGATTCACTTGTAATTCATTTAAATTTATTTGCCATGGACTCTTATTTTATCTTGTGTATCTTGTTCTGTTTTTTTTTTGTTTTTGATTTTAATTTACATAAACTATGATACTTTCACATTTAACTTTCTAAGTAACCACCAAACTGCTCCAGAATGGCTTTGGTACTTTATATGCCCTGCCGTAGGGTATATGTGAATTCCAGTTACTCCACTTCCTGCCTGAGCTTTGTATTATCATTTTATTAAAAATCATCCTGACAAGAGTAGTGACACCTGCAATGCATTGTGGTTTTAATTTGCATTTTATGATCAACAATTCAAGGCATCTTTTAATATGCTTATTTTCCATCCATATACTTTCTTTGAACTGAGTCTTTCTATTCTGTTAACAGTTTCTTTCAGGTATCTGGTGTGTATAATTTTGATAAAGTTCAACATACTTTTCTTTTTTTGGGTCATACTTTTGTAGTTGTATCTGAAACCTTATTACCTAGCCCAGATGCATAGTATTCTATTCTATTTTATATATTTACTACAGTTTTAAATTCTACATTTAGGAACATGTTCTATTTTGAGTTAAGAATTAAGGTATAGGTTAAAGTTCCCTTTATGGCATCAGAACGCCACAGAGATTCCCTTCATCCACTTAGCTTTGCACTTTTAACAAAAATTAGTTGACAGTATGTGTGTGGGTTTATTTCTGGGTTCTCTATTGTGTTCTGTCAAGATCATAAAGCCTTGACTACTGTAACCATATGCCCAAATCTATCATTTGGCTGGTACTACATAGTCTTGATCACACAAGCTTGTTTTTGAGCGACTGGAGATTGAACCAAGGGTCTTTGCACTGAGTTACACACCTAGCCTTTAAAATAATTTTTTTGAGATAGAGGCTCATTAAGTTTCTCAGACTGCAAAAAAACTTGTAGTACTCCTACCTCAGCCTCCCACCATGTCCAGGTTACAGTAGCTATATGTCTTGAAAATCAGTAGTGTGATCCCTCAAACTTTAGTCCACTTTTGATAAAATGTTTTAGCTATTGTAACACATTTGCTTTCTTACATGAATTTAGAATGAGCAACATATATATATATATATATATATATATATATATATATGTACCATATATCTGTTTCTCTGATTAAATTTTGATTAGAATGCTTTGAATCTATAGATTATATCAAGGAGAACTGGTATCATAACATTATTCCATTTTTCCAATCAAGGAAATTTATATCATTTCTTCCTTCATCCTTTGGTAAGTTATTGGTGCAATCATCTGAGACAATAGTATTTTTGCTTTCAAGTTTCTAGACTAAAAGAGAAATGTTTCAAATAGATGTACTTTTCAGATTGAATATTAGTAATTGAACCATTTAAAATTGACCCATTTCAAACTGAAGGACTTAGAGTTGGTCTGTTGAGATTGTGCACATTTAGTGTGATTACTTATGGTAGGGTTCAAATCTGTCATCCTGGAAGCTGTTTCTATTCATTCCTTGAGTTCTTTGTTCCCCTTATCCCTCCTTTCCTGTCATAATCTGGCATCTTGTTATTACTTAATTTTCCTCCCTCCATTGACTTTTTTTTTTTTTTAATTTTGAGACAGGGTCTCGCTTTGTAGTTCAGGCTGGCCCTGAGCTCACTATGGTGCCCAGGCAAACCTCAAATTCAGCAATCCTCCTGCCTCTGCCTCCCAAGTGCTGGGGTTATAGGCGTGAGCCACCATGTCCAGCACTATTGATTTATTTTTGACACTCCCTCTTAATGTAATTTTAGTGGATTCCCTACAAGGGTTAAATTATACATTGTTATCTTAGATTTAAGACTCTTAGTTTTAAGTTGAGCACTGCCACGAGTTCCTGTAATAGCAGCTACCCAGAAAGCTGAGAGAGGGATATGGCAAGTTCTAGGCCAGCCTGGGTAACATAGAGAGATCCCATCTTGAAGAAAAATAAAGTCATAGTTCCAAGTAGTATTATGTATTGTTTGTATATCATGTGTATCATTCATTATAAAATGACTTTATATTGGGCCGGAGGGTTAGCTCAGTGGTTCCGGCGCTTGCCTCGCAAGCGCAAGGTCCTGAGTTTGATCCCCGGTAACCACATATAATGCTGGGCGTGGAGACACACCCACCAACAATCAACACCGCATACCACAATGCTGGGCGTGGTGGCTCACGCTTGTAATCCCAGCACTCGGGAGGCAGAGACAGGAGGATTGCTGAGTTCACCAAGGCTTGCCTGGGCACCATAGTGAGCCAGCCTGAACTACAAAGCGAGACCCTGTCTCCAAAAAGAAAAAAAAAAAAAAAAAAAAAAAGACTTTATAATAATATATTATCAATATTTCTCCTTTTCATATTCCACACTATTTCTGTGATACATTTTACTTTTACATAATCTATAAATATACAGTGCATTTCTACCTTTTTGCCTTTAAGTCAGTTAACTTGAAGAGTAATCAAACATGAGAAAAAATTCAAGTTTACCTTCCTTTGTTCCATTTTAAGCATTCATAGTTGCTTTGTGTAGGCACATGTTTCAGTCTAGTGCATTTTCTGTTTAAGGCAAATCTTTAAACATTTCAGGGAAATGGGTATGCTCTAATAAAATGTCTCATTTCTTTGTTTGCTGGAGAAAGTCCTTACATCTCCATCATTTTTTTTTTTTTTTTTTTTTTTT
>PVIC010010202.1:0-43876 GCA_004025085.1 Thryonomys swinderianus | reverse complement strand
GGAGGGTTAGCTCAGTGGTTCTGGCACCTGCCTCGCAAGCGCAAGGTCCTGAGTTTGATCCCCGGAAACCACATACAATGCTGGGTGTGGAGACTCACGCCCACCAACAATCAGCACCGCTTACCACAATGCCGGGCATGGTGGCTCACACCTGTAATCCCAGCACTCGGGAGGCAGAGACAAGAGGATAGCTGAGTTCGCGGCAGCTTGCCTGGGCTCCATAGTGAGCTCAGGGCCAGCCTGAACTACAAAGCGAGACCCTGTCACACACACACACACAAAAAGATTATAACAAGTGTAGTCACGTGGGTAGTATTGACTAAGTGAGGATCCAATGGGGGAGCAAGTCAGCCAGGAAGCCTAAGACTGACCCTGGGCCTTGACTGAGAATCATCGAGGCATCCTGACCGGACACAAAGCCAGAATGAACAACCTGCAGCCCAGTAAGGGCAGAGCCCAGAACCCTGAGGACCACCAGGAGCAGGGGTGGTACCTTGGGCCCCACAGTGGGGTCAACCACTCTCACCACTGGGGTCTTCCTCTCCTTTGTAACCGGTATCTCCAGAATTCACCCTGCTCAGAACTGCCAGGCAAAGGCATTCAGGAAATTCCTGGGACCCCGAGGTGGGCTGGTCTCACTTCAGGAAGCTGAGCAGCGAACCACACCAGTTTCCAGCCTAGAACCGCTCCTGGCACACTGTGAATGGCCTTGCCTTCTTCCCTTCCATGGAGAAGCCCGGGAGAGAGGGAGAGCCCAGTGCTGGACCACAGGTCACCCACAGCGCAGACACCACCGCCCCACGCAGGTGACCAGGCTGGGTGTGCTGGAGCGACGCCAGCTTTAGGGAGGAGAGAAGCTCAGAAACCCTAGTGTGAGGCCAGTCACTGCTGAAGGACGGCAGGAATGGCCTCACTGTCAGGACTGAGAGACAGTAATCGTGGTCTTGAAGAAGATATCTCAGAAGAAGTCATGTCTTGTGCTTATAGGACATAAATGTCAACCATTGATACGTGGATGAACTGACGCGGCCCCTCCTCACAATGGGACGTGTGTGACCCACAACACGAGGGCTGTGAAATGTGCAGGGCAGGCAGGGTGGCCTGCTGCAGGAGAGGACGCAGACCTTGGGTCCAGGGTTTCTTCCAGGCACTGAAAATTTCTGGAACTATGCTGATATGGTTGCAGAGCTGTGGGTATATTAGACAAAGCAGTGTACTTAAGGAGGTGAATCATATCGTTAAAAGGACATAATATCAAGTCTAAAGCTAAAATACTTTGAGATGCAAAACTCACAGTATCTGTTGTAAGGAAATGACAAAATAGAAACATGATGAAGAACCAAAATGTCAAAACATTTCTACAAAGCCACTGTGATTAAAAACAGCACGGTACTGGCAAAGAAACAGAACTGAGGATCAGTGGAATAGATTAGAAGATCCAGAAACAATGCCAGATACACTAAACCACGTCATCTTTGACAAAGGAGCCAAACATCCTCAGTGGAGGAAAGACAGCCCCTTTGACAAATGGTGCTGGAAAAATTGGGTTTCCACCAGCCAAGGACTGAAGCTAGATCCATCTCTTTCACCATGTACTAAACTAAAATCCAAGTGGATGAGAGACCTAAATATTAAAACAGAGACACTAAACCTGCTGCAAAACAGGTTAGGTAAAACTCTTGGAGACATTGACTTAGGGAAAGACTTTATGAACAAAATCTCTATAGCACGAGAACTATCAGAAGAAATCAACAAATGGGATCTCTTTCTATCAAAATGTCAAAACACTGTGCTCACTTTGGCAGCACATATACAAAATGTCAAAACACCACATTCACCATTATCTTTTTTTTTTTTTTTGAGACTGGATCTCCCTTTGTAGTTCAGACTGGCTCTGAGCTCACTATGTAGACCAAGTTAACGTTGAATTCACAGCAATCTTCCTCCCTCTGCCTGGGATTACAGGCATGAGTGTTGGGATTACAGGCATGAGCCACCATGCCTGGCCTTCTGGTGTGTAGTACTGGGGATTGAACTCAGGACCTTGCACTTGCCAGGCAGACACCACCTGAACCACTGAGCTAAATCTCTGGCCCCTTACCATTATTATCTTAATGACTTTTTTGTGTGTGTGGGTTTTTTTTTTTTTTTTTTTTGAGACAGGGTCTCACTTTGTAGTTCAGGCTGGCTCTGAGCTCACTATGTAGTCCAGGCAAGCCTTGAACTCAGCAATCCTCCTGCCTCTGCCTCCCGAGTGCTGGGATTACAGGCGTGAGCCACCACGCCTGGCGATTTTTTTTTTTTTAATGACAGGGTCTAACTCTGTAGTTCAGGCTGGTCTTGCATTCACTATGTAGCCCAGAATACCCCTGAACTGCTGTTGATCCTCCCGCCTCAGCCTCCTAAATCCTGGAACTATGGGCATGCACCACCATGCCTGGCTCATAATGATATTTTGTAGGACTTACACTATGTGAGTCTGCTCTCCAATTTTTTTTTTTCTTTTGAGACAGGGTCTCACTATGTATTTTGGTCTGGCCTTGAAATCAAGGTATATATTCCAGGCCAAACTCAAACTCATGGCAATGTTCTTGCCTCAGCCTCTCAAGTACTGCATCACCACATGGTTGCTGGACAGTTTTTTACAGATTCAGCTTTTTTAATGCTCACAGTGATCCAGGGCAGCAAGTAATCTAAAAGTGGTATCTAAATAAACTAAAAATTACCCAAACAAGGGAAATATTATCATTCCCAATCTGCTAGGTATTCAAAATGTGAGTTCATGTTCTCTAAAAATCAAACAATGAATTCTAGGAACAACAGAGGTTAAGAGTAAGACAAATTTGGGCCAGAGGGTTAGCTCAGTGGTTCTGGCTCCTGCCTCGCAAGCGCAAGGCCCTGAGTTCGATCCCTAGGAACCACATACAGTGCTGGGCATGGAGACTCACACCCACCAACAATCAATGCCACATGCCACATACCACAGTGCCGGGCATGGTGGCTCACGCCTGTAATCCCAGCACTCAGGAGGCAGAGACAGGAAGACTGCTGAGTTTGAGGCTAGCCTGGGTTACCTAGTGAGCTCAGGGCCAGACTGAACTACAAAGCGAGACCCTGTCTCAAAAAAAAAAAACAAAAACAACAGTAAGACAAATTTTTTGAGAAAGAAAATGTCTGCCTAAGAGAGACAGAAGGGGGACCGGGAAGTAAGTGACCTGCTCACCTCATTTCCCAGGGGCTTTTTAATGGAGCAAATCCATGAGGTGAGGTGGGTTCAAGATGGGACAAAACTACAGTCAACCAGTAACACCTCAAGTACAGTCGCTTAGGTAATGTGGATTAAAGGGGGATCCAGTGGGAAACCAAATCACATAAGGAGCTACAGGATTTCCAGTCAGGGATCTTTCCTGGGAAGCATGCATGGAGACCCTCCCCAGATGATTGATACCTACTTAGAATAACAATCACTGCTATTTATCCTCCTTGGATGTGGTAGCTTCTCTCCTTTCACAATGCTAAACTTCAGTGAATAGGTCTCTATTGTCCTCTTGGTTGGCTCCTTGACTGCCTTCCACATTGGCTCCTTGGCTGTCCTCTACGTGGGCTTTCAGAGGACCAGCCCTGTCTTTACTGCCTACCAGATTTCTAACTAGCTTACTCACTTACAATAACAGTGACCCCCCCCAGTACTGAAGAGAGGGACGTGGCCCTAAAGACCTCAGCACAGAAGACAGCTGTGTCTGGAGGCACATTCACTGAAGGCCGGGCTTCAAAGGACAAAGAGAAAGCACCCCAGGCACACACTTTCCCTGGCATGAAGAGAAGTGACTGAGCTCTAAGCACTCATCATCCCCCCATCCCGGGTGGGGCCCAGAACCTCCTAGCCCATTCCTTCCCGAAGGCCCATAACACCTCTGATGTCTCCACCATGGCCTTCAACCCTTGCAAAATGATGACTTGTCAGTTTGGATCAGGGCAAGTTCTCATGTTTCCACCACACAGGAAAAAAGGACAGAGAAAAAAATACGTAAAGAGTATAAAGGGCTGTTTATTCATCATGAGCAAGAGGCAGATGATTTCCAGAAGCACGGGTGAGTGAGAGCAAAAGGCTTCCCGTGTTTTGATCTTCTTATCCATTTACCTCTCTCCGTCACAAATTCCTGGCCATTTTCAAGTGGAGTGGAAATTTCTAGTGTGGCTCACTCATGAGATCATTGTAAAGATGCAATGAGTCAGGATGCATTTTAAGCTGTTAGAACAGAAAGAGCAGAATGCATCAGAGGGTAAGTGCCCAGTACATACAGTGTTATTACACTGCTGCTCCTCCTCCATCTGTGCCTCATGCTTGTGTGTGTATGAGTGTGTTTTCCAGGGCACAGACTGTGGGAAGCAGACCCTGCTAGAGGAGACTTTTCTCAGGCCTGGAGATCTGCACTGGGTGCTGCTCCAACTAGCAGTTGCAGGATCTGCACTCTGTCAAACAGTGCTGCCCAGCTCCCATGATGATTTGCGACCTCTGGATCGCTGCATTGGGATGCCTGATGAAAGAAGTCTTATGATAACCTCTGGCCCAGAGTCGCCTTCCCTTGCTCCTTCTCTTAGGAGCTTGCTGTTCTTCCTCTAATACAATCTCTGCTTGACTTACTGACTGCATCAATATTTAGTGATTAAATAAAATGACAAAGGGAACTAGCTTCTCAATAGGAAATAGGGAAGTTATTCTAAGAGACAAAGACTTGTGCCTTGAGAGCCTTGGGCCAGTCTTTAGCATAAGATAAGAAACTTGCAGATCACCTGGGGAGAAGTTTTAGGAGCAGAGAGCACATTCTGGGAAGTTTTTAAGTTATCTTTGTATTTTGAATTCCTGTAGATTTAGATTCTAAACATGCTAAACCTATATGTTAACCACTAACTACATTGTCCATTGAAAGCCTTGCACGTAAGCACTGTAGCTAGAAATACTATAAAAGAGCACTGAAGAATAAACTCAGGGCCTGCTCAGTACTGACTGAGAGGTCCTCCCGAGCCCATTTTCCTGTCTTCCTTTCTTTTCTTAATCCGCGCCCCTCGACTTCATGACCCCGCTGTTTTGTCCGGCTGGCTCCGGCAACAGACACAGAGCCTTTGCTCTGAGCTAGATCCCAAGCCCCACCTCCTTTTTTTTAGTTTCAGACACATCTCTTTAAATTGCTAAATTGAGGCCAGAGATTTAGCTCAGTGGTTCCAGCACCTGCCTTACAAGCGCAAGGTCCCGAGTTCGATCCCCACAACCACATACAATGCTGGGAGTGGTAACTCACGCCCACCAGCAATCAATACCACATACCACAGTGCCGGGCGCGGTGGCTCACGCCTGTCATCCTAGCACTTGGGAGGCAGAGGCAGGAGGATTGCTGAGTTCGAGACTTGCCTGGGCTACATAGTGAGCTGAGGGCCAGCCTGAACTACAAAGCGAGACCCTGTCTCAAAAAAAAAAAAAAATGGTTAAATTGCCTAGTCTGACCTCAAAGTTGTAATCCTCCTGCCTCAACCTCCCAGAGTACTGAGATTACAAATGTGCCACCACACCTGACCCACACTTTTTTTTACTACCTATGTGACACCTACATAACCAAAGTTAATCCATTACGAAGTGATTTATATGTCCCCAGAGGAGCTGAAAATATAGCTTGGTGGGAGGGGGCTTCAGGAAGCATTCAGGAAGCCCTCCGTTCAGTCCCCAGTACCACAAAAATAAACAAACAAAAAACTTTATAGTAAACAAAGTACCTACTGATGTTTGTTTGGACTGACACAGTGCACACATCCCAGCACTCTGGAAGGCTGAGGTGGAAGGACGGTAATTCTGATCCTAACCTGGGTAATTTGAACAATTTAGCAAGACCTTGTCTCAAAATAAAAATGTAAAATGGAAGGGGGAAAAAAGGGGATGTAGTTAGGTGCAATGGTTCTGGATTCAACTCCCCATATTAGATGAGGGGGTTAAACAAGGCAATTGAATTATTAAGGTAGAATGTAGAAGCTAAAACGTAGCTATAAAATCTCATCTAGGATAGACAACTACCGTAGGAACCCCACCCAGGTCAGAGAGTAAAATGCTTCAGGCTAAGGGGCTCTGCACAGAGCGCTTTCCTTTTGCTGTGATCTGCAAGGGAAATCATGACCAGGCACCCCACTGACCTGGGGTAGGTTCTCAGGGACTTCTATATTCTCTGCCCTCCCCTTTCAGTCTCTGCACTAGCCACCAGGAGGAAGTGCTTATCTAATGACACCAAGAACCTGCCAGCTGCTCCCTGTCCAGCTGGCACCAGCTGTCAGAACTGCACCCCCACAAGGAGGAAAGATTGTCAACATTCTGGATTTTATCCACATTGCCTAAAAAGACCGGAAATGTTGCCTTGTCAAGGCTTGTCTTGGTCCCAAGATACTATGATTTCAGGAGCACCAGAAAGGCTTCTTCCATCTCCACAAACAACAGAGATAGTTGCTAATGTTTGATTTTCTTTTTAAATAAAAAATGAAAGTCCTTCTACTCTATCACTAAACATCAGACTAAATGCAAATGCCACTGAAATGAGCCTAGTCGACTTCGTTTCACTACTCTTATAGTCCCAGCTTCTCTGTGAGCTGAGGCAGGAGGATCACTTGAGACAAGAATTCAGAGCCCCAGCCAGGGATTTAGTTCAAGTGATGGCGTGGCTACCTTAGACAAACAATAGCCAGAGATCAACTTAGTCTAAAAAATAATGATAGTAATCCACAGCCAGTCTTTCCACCTATAAACACCTTCAGCTTGATGGCTTCCCAGTGTAATCAGGAGGACATAACTCAGGCCCTGCTGATACTATGGGCCTCAGCAGCTCCTGCTACCTCAACTCTGCCTTTCCTCCAGAAACAGAGGTTTTTGGGGCTTCCTCACTGGCTCCTGTGAAAGGCGTTGTAGGAGAGAGGCGAAGGATCCTAGCTAATGCAGGGCAGGAGTGACCTTGGCGAAGAACCTGAGAGCTGAGTCAGAAGAAACACTAAAGCGGCACTACTTTGAACTGCAGAGTTATTTGCTATCCCACAATAAGTCTGACAGTCATCTTTTATGATGTTTGCTAAGCCAGGCCTAGAGGTACATGGCTTGTGATCCCAAAATGCTGGGAGGCTAAGGCCAGAGTTCAAGCCACCCTTGAACAATTTATTGACTTGATAAGACTTTATCTCAAGATAAAGCAAATAAGTAAAGACTTCAAAAAAAATAGGCTGGGGATGCAGCTTAGTGTGAAGGCCCTAGATTTAATCCTCAGTGCCCCAAAAAAGTCTTATCTTGTATTTTATTCAGCTTTGCTTCCTATATATTTTTTTACCGTCTATGAAAAATAAGCATTTTTCTCCTTTTTTTTTTTTTTTTTTTGAGACAGGGTCTCCCTTTGTAGTTCAGGCTGGCCCTGAGCTCACTATGTAGCCCAGGCAAGCCTGGAATTTAGCAATCCTCCTGTCTCTGCCTCCCGAGTGCTGGGATTACAGGCATGAGCCACCATGCCTGGCTCTTTTTTTGTTTTAGAAGGCACTCTTACTTGTTAATGGGGGGCTGGCACTTGCCTGGAGGCCTAAGGAATGGAAATAAATGACCTACTTGACCAGAAACTCTGCATCCACTCCCTTTCCCAGCTTTAGGTGGAACCCTGGTGTGCAATGCTTCTGCCTGATTTGTTAACTGTCAGATCACCACAGCTGGAGCACCCCCTGGCAGGGAATAGTCCCTGTAGTTGGATGCGTGAGCTTCTCTCCGTGTCCCCTGTCACCACCCTGTGTGGACTGTGACAGAGACTGTACCTGAGAGGCATGCCTGGCTGAGAGGTAGCTAAGAATAAGGCCTGAAATGTCAGCAATTTAGTCCTCAGCACTTAGGGCACTAGGTGGCCAGAGACACATCTGTTGGAGACCAGGCATCAAGATAAAGACAAAATGACTGGGTCTGTGTGCTTCCTAAAAAAGACAGCACTAGACCTAATGAAGCCTAAATAGACATCAGTCACCCAAGTGGATGACCAAAGACCTCCAGAACCACCATTTCCTAGAAGTTTTTGGTTTTTCCATCCATACTTGTTGTGTGACTTGTTTCCCCACTGGACCACTATTACCTAATGACTGTACTTGTAATCTTACTGGCTGATCACAGCTGTAACCCATGTTGTATCTACATGAGTATTGCTCTATAAAACTTCCTTGAGAAACAGAGTCCTCTAGCTACCCATTCAGGTCCCCTGCTGCCTCTCAGGAGCTACACTATCAATAAATATTTTTCTACTCTTAACCTCCATTGTTAGTGGAATTCGTTCTTTGATTTCAGAAAACACAAACTCAGTGCATCAGATCTAGCATGTTGGGAGATATAATATTTTCATATTTCATTTTCTGTATCAAGAGGGTCATATTGTGATTATTGTTCCTGGTGACAAAAAACAGTCAACAATGGGCCGGAGGGTTAGCTCAGTGGTTCCGGCACCTGCCTCGCAAGCGCAAGGTCCTGAGTTCGACCCCCAGTAACCACATATAATGCTGGGCGTGGAGACATGCCCACCAATAATCAACACCTCATACCACAATGCCGGACGTGGTGGCTCACGCCTGTAATCCCAGCACTCGGGAGGCAGAGACAGGAGGATCGCTGAGTTTGCGGCGGCTTGCCTGAGCACCATAGTGAGCTCAGGGCCAGCCTGAACTACAAAGCAAGACCCTGTCTCAAAAGCAAAAAAAAAAAAAAAAAAAAACAGCCAACAAGAGGAACTGGCACCCAGAATTAAGACCCTGGTGTCTGTCATCTTATTTTCCTAAAACATAGCCTATGAGGAAATATTTTATTACTATCATTTTACTGCAGAAGCACCTGGAGTTTAGAGAGCATAAGGAACTGATTTGTTTGTGGTCAGAGGCGGTGATGGCGCTAGTTGTTGCTGGGTCCCTGGAACCCAGAAATCTTCTCTGCACCTTTGACATAATATTTGTTTTCACAAAATGCTTTCAAGCTCAAGCTCTTTCCAGTAATTACTACAATAACTGGATTTTACTGCTTTGTGCACTTACTCCATCTTACCTCCCAGGAAAGGTGGACACTGGGTCGCAGGCACTAGGCCACCTCGCTGGCTGTGGCCAGCTCTGCCTATCTCCAGTGGAAGAGCTGCAACACCTTGGGCCTTCTGACGATGGCGTGAGCTTTGAGTTGTGCTTTCTGCTGCTTTGCTCAGTGTTTTACAGATACTTTGGATGGGAACCTTGTATCACATGAGTTTAAACGCATTTTTGAATGTGGCTTTACCTTCATCCTTAAAAGAAAGGCTCTAAAACTAAATCCTGAAATGATGGTCTTAAACAATCACCTGGAGGTATTTATGGTAGGTCCCTGAAAAAGCACAATTGCCAGGTGGCACTCCCAAAAATTCTGGCTTAATTGGTGTATATATTTGAAAACCCTTTTGGAGAATAGCAGTGTGCTAGAGGTTTGTAAATAGCTTAAGCTTTCACATTTCACTTCCTGCTAACCAGAGCTGGTTTTTGTATGAAGAATTATAGGATCAGCCCAGTGCCTGTTATCCCAGCGCTAGGGAGGCTGAGGCAGGAAAATCACTAGAGTTCAAACCCAGCCACGCCAGCTGTGAATAGTGAGTCCTTGTCTCAAAAAAAAAGATAGACAAACAACTGTAGGGTCACTGTATTTTAAACCAGTTCTCAAAACATACTAGAATAGGATAGAGGGCTTATTATAAGCGTACTGTGGGGTTTCCCCACAATCTCTATATTTAAAACAGACGAATAAGGATTATATATATTTATGCTCCCCAAAATTACGTTTTTATATATACTTTGTTTTTAGATATACTTTGTTCTTGGTGGTGATGAGCGCATTTAAAATCTGTTCGCTTAGCAACTTCCAAGTACACAACACATTGTTATTAACCCTAACCACCATGCTGTAAACGGAAGGACCGTTTGGCTGGGCACAGGCTTGTTATCAGGGGTTTCCTACCGCAGGTCGCAGTAGGTGCAGAAACCACTGTGCTTGGTTTCACTTTCTTAGTTTATATCACACTAGAAGATCCCAGAAGACGCAACAGATCTTTCGGTGTCGTGGGGTCGGGCTGAGGAGCTGATGGCCTAACCAGGAGCCCCCACCGCGGGCCCCGCTCCAGCGGGCTGGAGTCCATCTCGAGCCCCGCGCGGATCTTACTGTGGGATTTCACTGTGGAGGAGCGCAGGGTGGTGGTTCCGTTTCGGCCGGAAAACTCCCAAATCTGGGAGAAGAAAAAAAAAAAGGTGATTAAAACAAGAGGAACAGTTTAGAGACAGATTGATATATATTCTGCGCAAGCCAAAGTGTAGGCAGGTCAGGATGGCCGAGCGGTCTAAGGCGCTGCGTTCAGGTCGCAGTCTCCCCTGGAGGCGTGGGTTCGAATCCCACTCCTGACAGTGCGTGTGTAATTTTTCATTTCGCTCTTGTTTTTAGCCTATTAATGGGGAACCAGGCTTTCCCTTATACACCAAAAAAATAGCAAGTTATTCGACTTCTGGAATGGAAGCACCGTGCTAGAAACATCTATGGTATTAGATTTTAATATCCATCTCCTTCACACGGAGATTGAACGTTAATTCCTCGGGTCATGCCCGCTTGTCACTACTGATGTACACAGGATCCCTCTTTTGCTTTGTATATTTTCAGATATGTTTTTGATTCTCTTTCTTCAGCTCTTCAGTCCACACCTCCACCTCACCCCAATCCCACTCACACATTGCCCAGAAGTCCTCTCTGGAATGGACTTTTCTCTCTTTTTGTGGAGCAGGTGTTGTTGCTTTGGGTGCACATGTTTTTAATTCATACTGTAGTACAGATCTCATTTTGCGTTTATTCCTTGGGTACCACAGGTTTGAGCTGTTGTGTGTACATGTGGGCTGATGTTTTATGAGGTCCCTACTCCCCCAGGAGGACTTCCAGGCTGGGCTTATGACTTTGCCACCTATCAGGGTTCTATCCATACACAGCTTCTAATGAGTTCCACTGTGAGGCTGGGAGACACCAGGAAAGAATCACCGGGGCTGGGGTCTGTCCGTCCACTAATTCCCACTTCAGACTCTGACAGTGCAGTTGCACAAAGCACAACCAGGAGACACAGTGGCTGGGCAGAGGGTTCTAAAGCACTGAGTCACTTGGTAAAGCAGATTCTCCCAGAAAAAAAGACAGCCAAAGGTTTTTATTGTGGATCCTCTGCTTATTCACACAGGATATGAAGAATAGGCACCAGGATGCTCACTTGGAAATCATGAGCCATGGTTTTTAAAAAGGTGGTGGGCACATTCCTAAGTATAGAATTGTCATTACAACTTTCTCCAGAGTTAGCTGAAACAAAAACAAAAACAGCTTTTCAGGGAAGCAGTCTCCACCAGAGAGACAGCTAAGTTAGGCAGAAATATGCAGGAATAAAATTAAATTCATAAAAAGAAATATAGGCAGTCAGGCATAGGCCTGGGAAGACAATGCAAAGTATGAAAACACATGAAGCTAAGGCCAGAGGCACATGTGAAAAGATTAAAGTCCCAATGGGAAGATTTGCGTACTTCCCTAAGGGTTGAACAGAAGCTAGAGATAATTGGTAGCACCCTTTTGGGCTTTCCCATACAGATAGACCATTATCTCATTGGGGTGGGCCATCCTCCTTCACTCACTACTAAGGCTACTAAATCTAAAACCAGAGATTGCCGGGCATGGTGGCTCACACCTGTAATCCCAGAGCTCAGGAGGCAGAGGCAGGAGAATTGCTGAGTTTGAGGCTTGCCTGGACTACATAGTGAGCTCAGAGCAACCTGAACTACAAAACGAGACCCTGTCTCAAAAAAAAAAAAAAAAAAAAAAGACTAAAGATTATCGACCAAAGTTAATGTGCCATCAGTACACCCTTGTTACTATTGAATCAATATTACCTAAGCAGCTGTACTTGTAATCTTATTGGTTGATTTTAGTTTTTACCCTTGTTGTACCCAACCCCTGTGATGACTCTGCTCTATAAAACTTCCTTAGAGAAGAAGGCTCATTGGCAACCCATTCCAGACCCCTCCCTGTTTCCCCAGGCGCGATTTCCATTCCTCTTCATCAATAAATTTTCCTACTCTTAACCTCTGTCGTCCATTAGAATTCATTCTTCAACGTTGGGGAACACAAACTCAGCATATCTGTTATCTAGTATGATGGGAGTTACATCTTTTCTCCCCTATATCACTCCCTCCCCATAAGTGTAGGAGCCTGACCCAAAAAGTGCCTGTCCCACCTTTGGGACCAACAAGAATAGGACCCAACGATAGTCTTAGTTTCACAGAAGTTCCTGTTCAGGGACATCTTCAGAAATATTCTTCAAATATGGGTGTCCTGATGTCCAGCCTGTTCTTCTTGTACATTAATAGCTACAGTTAGGCTGGGCAGCATGGTGCATGGCTACAATCCCAGCACTCAGAAGCTGAGGCAGGCAAGCCTTGAACTCAGCAATCCTCCTGCCTCTGCCTCCCGAGTGCTGGAATGACAGGCGTGAGCCACTACGCCCTGCATTGTGGTACAAGGTACTGATTGCTGGTGGACATGAGTCACCATGCCCGGTATCGTTGTATGTGGTTCACCTGGGATTGAACCAGGGAGTTTGCGCATACCAGGCAGGTGCTGGAACCACTGAGCTAAATCTCTGGCCACCCATGAGTTTTCTTATTCTTAGCTTCTGTTGTTCCTTAGAATTCATTCTTCAACTTTCAGTGAATGTGAGTGCGGCATGTCTGACACCTAGCAGCTTGGGAGTTCCCTTGCGCCCTGTATCACCACCTCAATTGGAAGGGCAGCAAACTGGTCCAGTCCAGTTCAGGATGCCGGGCTCACCTTTAACTATACCATTAGGACCTCCATGGCCTTCCAGGAAGATGACTGCATCCTTAGGCTTTGCTGCCCTCTTCTTTTTAATTAATTAATTTATTTTTTTAGTTTTTGTGTTCTCTTCTTTAAAATGGAGGAAATAAGCCAAGTGTGGCAACTCAGGTTTTACCAGGTCCCTTTGCACAGAGTATCTGTCTACTTCTCCCTGTCTACTCTCTCCAAACCCCTCCTGGCCTAGTATGGGCCTTGCTTTCTCCTGGAAGTCTTTCTGTCCTTCCACCTCCGATTAAATGTTTCACTAGGCTCATAGCCTCTTGTTCCATGAATGGCACACACCTCACTGGCCACAGAAATGCGTGTCTGAGCCTCCCACCAGCCTGTTAGGTAGAACTTATAACCCAAAGGTGATTAACTAGGCACTTCTCACATAAGAGGCCCTCAACAAATAGCCACTTCCTGGGTAAACAAGCATTTGATTAACAACCCTTTCCACTTTTACACATAAATCACATCCAGGATTTATCAATCTATACAGCATTAAAAGATTCATGCCATTTTGGGAGAGATAGTGGCACACCTCATCTAGAATTTTCTAATGCTTGAATTGGGAGCACACCAACTCTGTGGAAGAGGCTACTCGATCAGAAAGGCCACTGACCTTTCTGAAAACACATTGACTGCAGTGCCAACTGGCTGAGGAGTACCCAAAAAGGTGTCAAACAAAATGCAGAGAAAATTCTCCTGAAGAAAAGTTTTTCTTTGAAAATAAAGACTAAAATGTTTTTTGGTAGGTCTGGAAAGCACTGGAAATGGTGGGGGTTTTATAAGGACAGAGAAGATCTATGCAATTATTTTGAAGAAAATGCATTGGCCCTTCTGGTGCTGGACAGACCTGTCAGCTGGGGTTAGTAAGTGGCAGCAGTTATTGTGTAAATCCAGTCTTGAGGTCATCAGTAAGAAGTTCCACTAAAAGAAGAAAATCACAGTCTGAAGGATAAAACACTGTAAACTGTTTGGCAGCATTGGTCTAGCAGGGTAGTTTCTGCACCACCATTTGACCTAAGCCTTTGTTCCTTGTGGTCTCTGAGTCTACATTTAAAAAAAATTTATTTATTGACTGATTGATTGATTTAGTTTTTTTGAGACAGGGTCTTACTTTGTAGCTCAGGTTGGCCCTGAACTCACTGTGCAGCCCAGGCTAGCCTTGAACTCACAGCAGTCCTCCTGCCTCTGCCTCCCAAGTGCTGGGATTACAGATGGAATTTGAGTCTACTTTAAATGGGCACAATAAGAAGGTTATTTACACAGCCCTGATGGGCTGGGAGAGTAAGATGAGGCAGATTTCATAATTGGAGGAGGAGGTGGTTTGTGTGACCCTCCCTGTCCGGTTGTTTCACAGAAGTCTGTGAGGTGAGCCTAAGCACTGGATTTCACCATCAGAAGAGAGAAAGATTAGTGGGAAAAAAAGTTTCTAGTTAATCACTGTTTGTGTCATAGGATTTTGATGGCTGCTACAAATTGTCAGATGTGCTTTAGCACTCTCCACTACAGATTTAGCAGTCCTTTAAACGCCTGACCTTTCTGAAAACACATTGACTGCAGAGAGAGGAAGAGCCACCTCTGGGAATTCCCCAGGGAAAAAAGTAGAATCATCTGAGGTTATGACGTTGCTTGTAGTTTAAATTTGGTAACTTTGCTCTGTTACCCCTGACTACTTTGATATTTGCCAAAAACCTTAATATGAGGACCAAACTATAAGAAAATCAAGAAATGCAGAAATTTGTTTTTTAGAAAGAAAAAGTCATTTTTTTGTTTCCTTTTGCAAAAGGGGAGGAGGACCCACCTTTACATCTATCTATATAAAACATTCTGGTTGAGGACTTATGGATGAAAACTACCCGAATTAATACTGACCTTGAGCATTACCTCACACTGGAAAAACCACAAAAAGGCCCCGCTGGGATTCGAACCCAGGATCTCCTGTTTACTAGACAGGCGCTTTAACCAGCTAAGCCACGGAGCCCTCACTCTTGTGGGCCCTCAAATCAATAGGGAAAAAGAATGATCTTTGCTTTTGTTCCGTCTACTGTAGTTTTGTTAATTAAGCGCAATCATTTGCCGCTCTTCCTACTGCGGTAAAGCACCGGCCGGGCAGTTGAGGGACGAGAGTGAGGGCTCACGTACTCAAACCAGCACACTTCTCGTATGCAACGCGTTCACACGAGAGCACTCCTAGCACCAAGAACCGGTCCCCAAGGAAGCAACTATATTTCATGGCTTAAAAGAAACCTGTAATTTAAGATTTCAGTTATTTTTTAACCCATTTCTTTTTGTAAAATTAGATTTCACCAGTTCACAAACTTCTTAGATTAACTAATGGAATTTCACGGCCATGGCTTAAAAAAGCAAGACTTTTACAATTAACAGCCTAATCCTGAAAAAAGGCAAGGTCTCCTCCCCCGGAAACTGTACATAAAAAGACGTTCTCACCCAAAAGACCTGATTTGATAACAAATAGAGTATTCACGAGAATTTCTATATACTATATGGGGGCTTGCATATTTGTACTTGTTCCCACCTTAATTATTTCTCTGGTATAAATCTGTCACTGGGAGTATAGTTTGAACAAAGGGTTAGTGATCAGATGTTGCAGCTCAGGCCTGGAATCCCAGCACTTGGGAGGTAGAGGCAGGAGAACTGCTGAGTTCAAGACTTCCCTGGGCTATATAGTGAGTTCAGGGCCAGGTTGAACTGCAAAGCAAGACCCTGTTTGAAAAAAGACTTAGAAAAAAAAGTTAGTGAAACCCTGAACAGTATGAAGTTTTGTCATAGCCCTGAAAACTACTTTTCAAGCGACCTCTATAATTATGATTGGCTGTTTTGGGATCTGTTGTCCCGATGATTGTGCCCAATACAATACTTCAGTGTTTCTAAACTGTATCAACATCTCAAGGTTTTCTGTCACACAACAAGATATCCATTGTCATTTACCACCATAAAAGCCCATAACTATATGTTCTCTGGCTAAACTGGGACCCCTAGTGATGCAAACACCAGGGTGGAGGATGTTCTGAAGGTAGTTTTTATACTGCCTTAAATATTTTAAACCAGTTAACTTTAATGAAAGGTGATTATCTTGAGTAATGGAAGTGGACCTCATCAAATCAGTTATAAGACTTTAAAAGAAAAAACAGGTTTTCCTGAGGGCAAAGAAATTCTATTTCAAGATTTCCACATCAGTTTGTCTGAGAATTTCCAGCTGGCTGGCCTGCTTTACAAATTGTAGGCCTGCCAATCCATAAGCTGTCAACCCCTACAAATATTTATTCTCCCTCCAGATATAAATATATATCAATTCCCTTACTAGAATATCTTCTTCCACGCCCAGCATGGAACTGGAACTGTTTTTAAAAAGGTATACTCAAGAGAAAGATTCTGTCAAACAAGGTCAACATGAAATTGTTACCAAGTTTTGGAGGTGCTGGAGGCCCCTTGTGGAGGTGATTTCTAGGATCTTTCTGTCCTGAACTAAGAAGTGGTTAAGACAGTAGTGCAGTTTTCTTAAAGGTCGGAAAAGAAACAGGCTCTGCAGATTTAGTTTGGGCCAAGTAAGAGCAGGAAAAGCAGTGCACTTACAGCGTGAGGGTGGCCATCATGGGAGAGAGAACACAGTGGCAAAATCTGTGTGAGGACCCTTTTTTTTTTGGAGACAGGGTCTCGCTTTATAGTTCAGGCTGGCCTTCAGCTCACTATGTAGCCCAGGCAAGCCTCGAACTCAGCAATCCTCCTGTCTCTGCCTCCCGAGTGCTGGGATGACAGGCGTGAGCCACCACACCCGGCGTGAGGACCCTTTTTGTATCACCCACTCTTTAGAGTTAGGCCAGGCCTTGGTCATCCTAGAAAACATGTTCAAGTTCAGACAGGAATCCAAGTGGAGGGCTTTGGGTACTGTTCTGAGCATGTGTCCTGAGATTTTGTAATTACAGATCCGGCCAGTTTTGTCACGCCCTCGCCTCTGTCTCAGAACTATACCTTGCTGTGAACATGGCTGACAAATTTGAAGCAGCTGAGAAATGCATTCAAAATCTGCAAAACAAAGGGCTATCTTTACTGACACACCGAGGAGAGCTTGTGTGGACCATGCCATTGTGGAGATATGGCTTCCTGGGTGCCCGTGACTTCAGAGATGCCCTAGGAGCTGGCTTCCAGGTTAAACAAGACCAGAAGGTAGCATACTTTGTTTCATTTCTGAAAATTTGGGTACAATGTCCATGTTTCCAGGCTCCTGGATGGAAAAGAAATTTCTTTTGTTTTGTTTTGTTTTGTTTTGTTTTCTTAATGGGCATCTGTGAGATTGGATGGGAAAATAATTTTTTATTTTCACTACTTTATTACTAAAATTTTTTCTTTGTTATGAGTTCAGGCAACAAACCATAGTAATATTTCAGCCTTCATGGGTATTACTGAAAATCACAAGAATTTTCACATCAAAAGATAATGGTTGCAAATTTCTTAAAGGGTCATTTGTATTTATAACTGCTTTGAAATTATAGTATGTTTTTTAAAATAACAGTACTTATTAGACCTTCCCCACCCGGGCTGGATATTATCGCTTAGTGCATTAATGAAGGAGCACACAGACACACACACACACACACACACACACACACACACAAACCCACAACAAAATAAGCAGATGTGATACAATTTAAAAATATCAACATATTTAATATAATTTGTTTTCTCTTGAAATCCTACATATTTATCTCTTCTTGTATATTTTAAAGTGTTTTTTTTTTCCCTGAGATGGAGTCCACCATTACCCAACTGCGTTAAAGGTCATTGGTAGAAAAGCTCCAAATTTTATATATGTAGGGAGGAATTCATAACTAGGTCTTACCTTAGTGATTCTACACAATGAGCAGAAACACGTATTTTTTTTGTAAGTACTGTTGAAATCATATGAAACGAAAACAAATGTTTTCTCTCTCAATACGCATATCCTCAATATCAGGCAATAGTCCTCAATTCATTTACAATAAACACCAAATACTGGGGTATAGAGTCCTCAGAAGTTCCCTCTCAAGCCGCATATCAGAGACACTTGTTTGCTTTGAAAGCGTTCGCGTGTGCGTGGCTGACAATGATCCTAGATGTAAGATTCAGAGATATCCTGCGGTGGGAGCAGCATGGAGTCAGTGCCAAGCACAGTCTAGCTTAAATATCTGGAAAAGAAAAATTTTAAGGACCTACAAAGAACAAGACAAAGGTCAGATCGTGCCACCCTACGATGATTTTCAATGTCCTGAGCCCTTTCCCTGTTTTATTATTTTTTCCTCCGAGCCTTATCAGTTATTTAGTGTTTCATTATAAGTCTCAAAAATATCAGTATTTTGAGGCAAGGGTCGCATGTGTTTTCTGCACGATTTCATCACTAGGGCCCAGAGAGGCTGTATTGGCTGCAAGACTGGTACATACCAGAGAGAGAGGAACCGGGCAGGGGGCGGGCTCCTCTCGTCCTGGCTTTTGGCTGCGTAGAAACGACAGCCTCAGGGAGCAAAGACCACCACGCCGGCGTAGCCATGGCCGCTGCGCGGGGCGCGTGCGCTGGATTTGGCCACGCGGGCACGCGCGGCTTTCAGCCCCAGGCCGAGACCTTCCACGAAGGGCCGAGACTAAAGCTCTGTCCTTATGAGGGGGTTCCGCCACGAGCTAGGCGAGGCAAGGGGCCAGTGGCGCAATGGATAACGCGTCTGACTACGGATCAGAAGATTCCAGGTTCGACTCCTGGCTGGCTCGGAGTTTGCTGTCTTACTTATTTCTTTCTTCTCTGACCCTTCGTTTTCTCAGTAGAGCTGGAAAATGGATGTGAGGTTAAGTTTGTCAGGAGTCTTGGTGACCGGAGGGCCACTCTTCTGACCGCAGCAGGAACCATCATTGGTTTGTTAATCAAACTCCTCGTCCCGCGTGCGGCCACGCGGTAGCACAATTTAGAGGATGGCTGGAGACGCGCCTGGTCACCAGGCCGAGCCTTGAGTTTGGAGTAAATAATGAAACCAAAGGGAAGAAACACATTCCACAATAAGCAATAATAGTGTCATTCGGAAAGATTATTAAATGCTTTTTTCTGTTTTCTCTCATTCAGCCACTTGTGGAAAAAGTCACGCAAGTAGTAGCATCAGGCAAATTTTGAGTTTGTTCTTGGTTTCTGGGGGCCGACTGCTCAACGCATGCGCATTTCGGACACAGGCGTTCTCATAACCAACAGAAGGCGCGACTTGTGGGAGAACTAGTGGCAGAGAAAACACGTCCTTCACGGGTTTCCGTAGTGTAGTGGTTATCACGTTCGCCTCACACGCGAAAGGTCCCCGGTTCGAAACCGGGCGGAAACAACTTCTTTTTCCTCCCCCGTTTTATGGAATTTTTCGAAAATGCACTTAAAAACCAATCTGTCCCCTCCGCGAGGAGGTTCCCTCCTTTTCCTGTATTGCTAGCCGGCTCAGGATGTAGTGCTTGGGAGCTGTTCCGGGCGGGCCCGGGTGCAGCGAGGGCGGCCGCAGCCCCGGAAGCGCATCCTCGTCCCCTTCCTGTTCCCGCCGCGCCGGGTCTGCGGCCTTCGCCGTCTAAGGCGCCGCCTGCGGGGAGCGGCGGACTCAGGTGGGCGCCGCGGGCCGAGCCGGGTGGGAGGCGGGCGGACGAGGAGGGCGCGCGAGCAGAGCGGCGTGGCGGCGGAGGCCTGGCCGGCCCTGTCCCCTCTGTGCGCCGCCGGGACAGCCCGGGCCGAGCGGTCCCGCGCCGGCCCTGGGCTCCCGCGTTCGGGAGCATCCTTGCGCGGTGAGAAACCGGCTCCGTGGCCCCCGCATCTGGAGGGAAGTCCTGCGGCTGCGGCTCCCGTCGGACCGCTCCCTCGCGCCCGGCCCGCGTCCGGCTGCGCTGGGCGGCCTGGCTCGCGCGCGGCACCGAAGGCTTCTGTCTCCTGCGGCTGCGGGCGCCGCTCGGATCTACTCTTTAGGTGTTTTAGCACTTAGGTCACTTCGGGTGACTGATAGGAATGTGATGTCTTTACGATCCTAAGAAAAGAAAGAGTACTATACGGAGAGCTGTTTGCTTTTTATCATTTTTTAACACGCTGCTTAGAGAGGCATTGCTTTTCCCAACCCTGTTTATTCCTTCGTTCTCATACTTTTAGAAATGCCCATCTTCAACTAGGTAACAGTTTTGCTTACAGCGAAACAGTAAGCTTTATGTGTGCCCAGTAGGAATCGGTGCTATACGTTTTCATTTAGAAACGCCTCTGCGCCACCCAGAAACAGAAACAAATTACGAGGTACCCCGAAAGAGGGCAAAGGCCCAGGACCTCAGGAGGTGACAAGGAAGTGTCCTCTATCTCTGCCCTGGCAGGCGCTCTCCAGTTGCGAAGCTCTGTGTACCCCTAGCAACTGCGGGATGCGGTGACCAGACGTTTGCGAGCTGAGGGCTCAGTCCTCTTCAAACCAGGCACAGTCTGAGATCCAGCAACAGCCCCAGCCGTTTTGGACTCCGTGCTCCTTTTCATCTTTGTTTCTTGCCCTTGTCTTTCGCATTTTTTAAAATCACTTAACCCCAAAGGAAGCTTATCCTAAGTTCGAATTCTTTGAGAGATGAACAGAGACTGGCGCTGTGTGACTTCCTGCCTCCTGTGCATCTTGCATGGGAGCCTTTTATTTTATTGTATCCTTTCATCCCTATTCTGTATTCTTACACTCCTTAAGCGTGACGTCACTAACCTTCCCGGTCTTCTCTTCAACCCCGAGGTACTATCTCCAGCAGTCAGAGGCTGGTGAGGGTAGCGTTCTGATTCTGAAGGGTGATTGAGCCAGAACTCAAGTTAGAGCTGTCTCCCAGAAACCCGGTGGGCACCAAGGAACGAAGGGACGCAGCTCCGACGTGTCTTGATGCAGTGGCTAGAAACGGTGGGCAGTGGGCTTTGGGAGAGGTGGTATTTGGTCTGTGCTTGAGACAGTCTTGCTGCGCGAGAGGAAAAGTAAGGGAAAGAAGATTTGGAGAACTGGGCCAGACCTCAGAATGAACTTAATCCAAGTCGTGTCCCAAGCTGCTGGCCTCTACACCACTCCCTCCAGTATCAGTCGACTCCTGCAGCCCTAACACGATGGCACAAAATAATTATTCAACAAAACTAGGTGGCTAAAACGACAGAAATTTATTTTCTCCCAACTTTAGAGTCTAAAAAAAGGTCAAGATCAAGGCATCAACAGGTTTAGTCTCCTCAGACTTCTCTCTGTGGGTCACAGATAGCCGCCTTCTCAGAACACCCTCACAAAGTCACACGTGCTGTTCATGTCCCAATTTCTTACAAGGTCATCAGTCATACTGGGGAAGGGCTTACTCAGATGACTCGTTTTACCTTCCTTACCTCATTAAAGACTCTGTTCAAATGCAGCCACTCTCTGAGGTATTGTGGGTTATAACTATAACACAGTTTGAGGGGTTGACATAATTTAGCACATAACACCCCTTGTTTCTGAGGACAGAAATCTATACATTGACTACATTACTGACACAGTTCTCTGAAATAACTCTCACAGATGATTTAATACACTCTCGTCTTCATTTATCATACGTATATTTTGTTGTAGAAGAAAAATACTGTGTCTTTTTATTTGGTGTTTTCTCTTTTTCAAAGCTGTTACTGCCAGTTAATTTAAACCTCCAGGGTTTTTGTTTTTGATCTTATTTTTGTTTTTTTGAAACAGGGTCTCACTTTGTAGCTCAGGCTGGCCCTGAGCTCACTATGTAGCCCAGGAAAGCGTTGAACTCACCAATCCTGCCTTTGCCTCCTGAGTGCTGGGATAAAGGTGTGAGCCACCACGCTCAGCACTGTGGTGTGTGGTATTGATTGCTGGTGGGTGGGAGTCACCATGCTTGGTATTGTACGTGGTTGCTGGGATCAAACTCAGGACCTTGCTCTTGCTAGGCAGGCGCCAGAACCACTGAGCTAAATCTCTGGCCCCCTTCCAGGTCTTTTTAAATGGGTGTGTGTGTGCGTGTGTGAGTCTTCATAATAAGAATTAACCAGATATTCTTTCTCTTCTGCAGATACTGAGGGATAGATATTCTATGTTACAAGATTAGCATTTGGAGCACTTGGGAAGCTGAGGCAGTAGAATTGCTGAGAGTTCATAGCCAGTTTGGGCTGCATGGTTCAAAGATGGCCTGAGCTGTGTACTGACACCTGATCTCAAAAAACAAAAACAAATAAGATTAACAACTGGTTTTTAGGGTGTATCTTGGTGGTAGAACACTTGCCTAGCATGTGCGAGGCTCTGGGTTTGATCTGGATTTGGGAAAAAAATTATATTATGGTTAAATAAATTGGAAACTTTCACAAGCATTTCAGTACAGTTATATGTACTGTGAAGAGAAGGGAATCAGATATTTCACTAATCTGTTCTGTATGAATTTACTTTTGTCCTTGGAAGGTTATTTTTAACAAAAAGGACTTGTTCTGTTCCTAAAACTTTGAACTTTGTTGCAATGTTTAAGAAAATAACTTCACTATCTGTTTTGAGAATTTCTTACCCTGGTGATCCCATTGAAATCCAAGTTCTCTGCATTTCTAAAAGCTATAATGTTACTTGTAGGATTTATCTGCCAGTTGATAATTTTCCTTTTCTTTCACATGTTGCATGAGTATTTTTAATGACTTCTACGTATTATTCAACAAATTATTTCTTCTTTTTGGAAACTTAAGTCTTTTGTTGCATAGTATCCTTCTTTAAAAAAAAAAAAAACTAGAAAAATTGAGCTGACAGTTCCTTTGTATGCCCTTTTCTAAGTGCATGGTTTAAAATAGGAAACTCGGTGTATAAAGTTCTCCAGATTTCCCACCATTCCATAACGTCCACCCTTCTGTTAGCGCACAGAATAGTTTCATTGTCCTCCTGCCTCAGTCTCCCAAGTGCTGGGAGTACTGATGTACACCCCCACACCCGGCTTCTTCAAGGCCTTTTTGTGACCAAAGAATGAGAATGTTTACCCACCAGTGAGCTTTCCACCTGGACACACTTCTGTAAAGAGCGTACCATTCTCCTTCCCTTTCCTCCAAATCTGTTTCACAGGCCCTCGGTACAGGAATGTAGGAAAGTTCACAGGCTGCTGGCTGGGATAAGTGAGAACGCCGTCACCATGCCCAGCTTTGGGCTGATCTTTTATGCCCTCTCTGACCAGCTCCTTCCTTAGCTTTAAAAGTTGATCGCAGTCCCAATTTGTATATTTGTCCTTTGGTTTTGTTTGTTTGTTTGAATTTTGCCAAGTGCCTGTAGACAAAACATGCTATAGTTTTAGTCATATAAACGGACCTACAAATTATAATCCAAAAAATATGATGAAGGTTTACATTATAAAAGACACATTGTTAGGGGCACGTGGCCCCCTCAGTGGTGCCACACCTGCCTCACAAGCTCAAGGTTTTGAGTTTGATTCCCACTTTAAAAAAAAAAATTAAAAAAGAATCATGGGATACGTGTATTCAAAGTGGGGAAAGATAATTTGGGTATTTTGAGACAGATGAATGGCAATATGTCCTTTACTGCAATAATTTTTAATTTAAATATTCGCTGTATTTTTCAATCACTCCTCATTCATCAACCAACTATAGTGATTTCTGTCAAAAACATTACAGTGTTTTCTCACCTACTTTACTCATGAGACCTGGTCCTGTGCAACTTCCTGCTTTTCCCGTTGAGACAGACATAACAGCACAAACAAAGGTACTCACAAAAGAGCATTTGCAGAACTACTTCAGAATCTAACAGAAGAATAAGCGTGTTTGAAGCAACAGGGAGTATTTTGAGGGGATTTAATGGTAGTGTGTCTTTTACCATAATAAAATTTTACTCTACATCTCTCATATCTTGGATTGTTTCTATCTTTTAGCAACTTGCTTTTTTTTTTTTTGCTCAGCATCGAGGTTTGTCCATGTTACTGCACATAGCTATAATCTGTTTCAGCTGTAGATACCACCAGCATGTCCTATTGAAAGACATTTGGATCGTTGGCAGGTTTTCTGTTTGTGGTTTTGTTTGTTTGTTTGCGGTTCTTTGAGACAAGGTCTCTATGTAGACCAGGCTGTTCTCCAACCACTCAGGCAATCCTGCCTCAGCCTCCTAAGTGCCGAGATTATAGGTGTGTGCTGCCATGCCCACATAAATTTGATTTTTAGTGTTAAATTTGTCCATCTTTCCCTTAATGGTTTACACTTTTTGTGCCCTCTTTAAAGAACTCTTCCAGGTGCAGCGTGGAGAAGGCAGAAGCACCCGTGCGCTGGCGAGCCTGCGGGCGCTGCTGCCACCATGCCAAAGAGAAAGGCAAAAGGAGACGGGAAAGGGGACAAAGCCAAGGTGAAGGATGAGCCACAAAGGAGATCCGCGCGCTTGTCTGCGAAGCCTGCCACTCCCAAGCCCGAGCCGAAGCCTAAGAAGGGCCCTGCAAAGGAGGAGAAGCAGCGCCCAGGGAGGAAGCAGAAAGCCGGAGGGGGCAAGGGCCGGCGCGGCCCAGCCAAGAACCGGGAGGGCTCGGCGGTGCCAGCACAGGAGGCCGAAGGGACCGGGGAAGCCGAGTGAAGGGCCCACTCTCCTGGGACAGCCATGTCCTTCTAGTGACTCAACGCCTAAAAATAATACTATTTTTAATCAACTTTTACAAAGATGTAGAAGTTTGATGTTTTTTATGTTGTTAGTACGCAGCACGCTTTGTGGTCTTTTGTGGAAAGGGAAGTACCACTATTAGGTTGTGTCTAAGAAGCTGAAGCGCAGTGGGGGCAGCTAGGATTTTCTGTCCTGGATTTGAAGATCATTCTTGGTTTCCAGAAAGATTCTCTGGCGCTCACCCACATGCACTGCATTGACACAGAAGCCTTAGCACTTGGGGAAGATTCTTGTGTCTCCTCCCTGCTGCCCTGGGCACTGATGTGACCGCGTTAACCAGGAGCCTTGGTGTGGCGTTCGCACCCCTCAGACCACCGTGTGGTCTCTCACTGCTCGGGCTCCCTGGTGGGGACCTCCTGGTGATTTCACACACAGGCCAAGGGTCCTGCAGGTTTTCCTTCATGTCAGAGCCGGCCTCTGAGAAGCGCCTGTGTGCCTGCTGTGACCTGGCCACGCCTGCGTGTAGTTTTCTCGTTTGAAGCTGCGGCAAAGGCTTTGTTGACTTTTACTGCGACTTTCGGGGAGGGGAGTTTAGAAGCTATAAAGTGCTGTAGTTTGCTGCCCATGTCTTCCCGGAAGGAACTGTTTATGAAAAGTACCTTCTGACACTGGATGCAAATGGGCTTGAAGGGAAGATCATTCCTTACCCAAAGCCTCAAGTTATTCTTTACTGCCCTAAAGTGATTTTGTGAAAAGTATAAGGTAAAAATTCAATTTAATATTTTTTCTGCCTGGGAAAAGTAGTTCCAGTGCCATTTGTGGAGAGGTTTGTCTTTTCCCAGTTGTTACCTCACACTGGCTCTTTCCTAAGTCAGTGTTTGTACAGCTGTGGGTCCCTTGATGTCGTCTATCAATTGTCTAACCTGTGGTAGTACAAAACAGCCCTGATTACTACAACTTTACAAAATGGTCTTAATAAAAACCAAGATGCCTTTGCATTTGATTGTGTCAGTGACCAGTCCCGCCTCAAATATCACCACCAAGTTTGTCTTTCTGGGGACTGTCTTGGGTTTTTATTCATTTGCTTCCCCAGACAACCTCTACAATTAGAACAGCAAGTTCTAAAATAAAATATGTTGCAGTTTTGGTTGTATTTGTGTTAAATTTACAGATGAATTTGGTGAGCGGTGTTACCTGTATAACGTCGGGTCTTTCAGTTCATGAGCGTACTAGCTCTCCATTTATTTAGGCTTTTTAAACACCTTCCGGTAGGTTTATAACTCTCTATAAATATCTTTTGTTAACATTTCCTAGAGAATTTATACTATTTAGTGTTATTCCATGTGGCATGTTTTTAGCTGTTACACTTTTTTTTAGTGTTAGCTAATGTTGATTTCAATGTTTGTATCCAGCAACCTTGCCAAACACTTTAATTCTTGTATCTGTATAGTTGTGTGAATTTCTATGAATAACCATGTCTTTTGTGTACAATTTTTTCTCAGTCCTTATGCGTTTTATTTCTCTCTACCCCTCTCTTTCTCTGTCTCTGTCTTTTTCTCTTTCTTTCTTTCTTTCTTTCTTTCCTTCCTTCCTTCTTTTTTAGATAAGGCCTCACTGTCCTTGACTTCATTATGTATCCTCAAACTGATGATCCCCTGCCTAAGATTCCTGTCGCACCTTGCCTCCTTTTATTCTGTCACAGTCCATATGGTGGGGACACAGCAGTAAACAACAGGCTCTCTATATTGTAGATTGGGGAAAAGTAAAGAAAATGCATGTATTTATGCAACAAGGGGGCTTAAGTGTAGGTAGATACTGTTTAGAATGTTGAGGGGAGGTCTTTGATGAGACTGAGCAGAGCCTTTCATAAAGTGAAAGAGGCTGGCCATGGTGTCCCATGCCGTAACCCAGCAGGAGGATCTCCATGAGTTTCAGGCCAGCCTGAACTGCATAGTGAGGCCCTGTCTTAAGTAAATAAAGAGGCAAACTGAAGGGAAAACTTTCCAGAAAGAGAGAGTAAGAGCAACTGCAAAGACATGAGGTGGAAATGTGCATGTGGAGGCAGAAGTGGCCAAACTACCCAGCACTTGGGAGGCTGAGGCAGGAGGATCGCTCTAAGTTCTAGGCCAGCAGGGCTACATAGTCCAAGGCCAGTCTGAACTAAAAAGCAAACCCTGTCTAAAAAAAAAAAAAAAAATTGCTGAATAGGAGGGAGGGTGCTAATAATGGTTTAACTACAATGAGTTGGAGGTTTGTAGTTCTCTGAAAGTGGTGGGTTGCCACGGAATTTTGAACAGAGAAATGACACACCATACACGTGTTTGAGTGGATGGCTGCTGACAGAAGTGGAGGGAGAAAGACCAGCTGTCACAGCAGTCCAGCAGAGCATACTGATTATGTGGACATGGGAAGAAGCAGGGGGAAAGAAGAGAGATGGGAGGTGGATGTGGGCGTTGGCGGGCATGGACAGAAGCTCAGGCTGCTGTGCCCTGATCCACGCTGTCCCCTCATTTGTGTGTTGGAAACTTACTCCCTAATTGAACAGTGTGCAGAGGTGGGCCCCCCTGGGGGTTCAGGTCAGGAGTGGTTTTACGCAGCTGTGAGCAGGGGCGCTCTGCAGGACTCACTCCCTCCTGCTCTCCCACTCTGCGCAGCAGTGCTCACGTTGGAGCATGAAGCACTGGAGACACCACCTTAGGGCAGAGAGCAGAACCTGCCAGACAGCAGATCTGCAGGAGCCTTGACACTAGACTTCTCCACCTACCAGCCTTTCAGAAATAAACTTCTGTTCCTTATAAATGACCAGGCTTCTTGGTATTCTGTTACAGCAGCACAAAATGGACCAGGGCACCCTCTGAGCCACAGTTTCCGCGGAAGTAAAGCAAGAGAACATCTCTGCAACATTTCCTATGGAATTAGATACTGTAAGGAAATAGTATTACAATTTTCTAAGTTGGTATTTTTTTTGTTGTTTTTGAGACACAGTCCTGCTATGTAGTGCAGGCTGGCCTTGATCCTCCTATGTCAGCATCCCAAGGGCTGGGATGTCAGCTGTGCAACACCACACCCTGATGCATATAAAACCACTGGAAATTTGAAAAAATACTTCACATTTACTAGAACTTAATCACCACTGAAAGGTTGAAGGTGAAAAAAATAAAAAGATTTGAATAATCTGCAAAACTGAGAGCCAGGCCACTCCTTATGAGGCCTTTACTAAAACCAGAATGCTTACTCTGGAATTACTTAGCTACTACCAGTATTTCCCTTCACATTAATGCTGGAAATTTTACATTTTCACCTTCCTGCTTGCTATTGCTTGTGTCTAAATATCCCACAAAGTGTCACGTGGTCTTAGGTTGGGCTTTTCAGAGGTGGCTGGATGTAGACAGAGCTACAGAAGGCTGTGTTGGTCAGCCTGGGCCCGAGTGGAGCAGTTGGGCTGCCAGGCCTGGGAACCTGGGTGCCGGTCACGGGGAGGTGACTGCAAGTGGCAAGGTCTTATAGCCCATGGGCCTGGGTGGTCCTGTGGCGACGCAAAGGTATTTGTGGGTCATTTAATGAGCTAGGATGGAAGCCCCTGAGGGATTCTGAGAGAGGAGTGACAGGGCCTTTACAGGTGGGAGGGGCACCACACTTGAGAAAGAAATACAGTGACACAGGCCAGTGTTTCAGACTGTAAGTTAGAAATGTGATCATCAAAAGCAGGGTCATTCTTGCTGATTGATGGCAAATATACATTCTCACAGAAGTCACAAAGTACAAGGCAAATATGATTTACGATAGGAAAACAAGTGTGCAGTGCACCTGTAAAGTGGGCAAAGAGGTTTATGGGCCACTCTGTGATTTCCTAGTTCATTGAAAACTTTCCCACTTCAGGAATATTTCAATATATTTTTATTTTAATTGAAACATAGTACTTGTATGTATTAAAGGAATACAATGTGACATTTTAGTGCAAGTATATAATGTGTAATGATAAAATCAGGGTAATTGGCCTTTCACCTCAGACATTTTGTTATTGAGTAGTTCCTCTGGAAATGGCTTGTCTATTTAACACACACTGTGTATGCTGTGTACTCTTTCTCCTCACACGAAGAATCAAATGAGACCAGACAAAAATGGTGCCAAAGTCTGTTTGAAAATTGGAAGACGAGGGAGAAACTGGCTCTGAGGAGTGAACTTGAACCAAACAAAAGAAAAGAGAAGCAAAAAATAAAAGTACATCTTAGGTCTGGGAGACACAGCAGGATACCATGACAGGGACACAATGGCAGGCTACTCCTGGCATCTGTATCCTAATAGGCTCACATCCGAAGAGTGAAATGGAGGCTTGCGGGAGTTAGTCAGCCTAGAGGAAGGAAAAGTCTTGTAGTGAGAGTGACAACATTCTCATAGGTATCGTTGATGTCCAGTAAATTCTTTATTGAATGAAATACATAATTAAGATGCATACCAAATAACTTACATTAGCTGTTTGATTATAATAAAAGAATTTCCTGTTGTGGTTGTTGTTTCCAATAGTACTGAGGATTGAATCAACCTAAGACCGTCACAATGAGCTACATCCCCAGAGCTTTATTTTAATTTTTATTTTGAGGTAAGGTGTCAGTAAGTTACTAAGTTTCCCAGTCTGATCTGAAGCTTGTGTACTCCTCCTGCCTCAGCCTCCTGGAATGTTGGGATTACAGACATCTACTGTTGCACTTGGAAAAGATAATTTTTAAGTGCTTGTTGGCCAAATATTGTGTGTGCCAGTGATTTCATGCATAATTTTGTTTCCACAAATTTATGAGTTCAATAGTTATTCCCATTTATCTTTAGTGAAGTGGTGGAAAACAAAAGTAGATCCCCCTAAAGTCATAATTAATTGGTAAAATCCAGAAAAAGACCAAGGTCTATAACTCCAGGGCCTCAAAGTTTCTTCATTTTTAAAAATTCTAAGGATTATTGGTATACATTTCAATGTTGTACAGCAGAAATAACTGATTGACTACAATTAGTTGAAGCTTTAAAAATAGAAGAGAGGGTTTTGAAATTTCCAACACAATGAAATATGGAATTGAGGTAGGGTATGACAAAGCTGGCTAGGGGAATAAGTGGGACCTGTTGATCACAAGCTCCAGGAGAACACCAAATAATTCCCAAGACCTGGCACTTTATTTAAGGAGCGATAACTTCAAGACAGATGGGGAGAAAGGCACTCAGCATTCCCTCTGAGGATGCCACTTCCTTGTCCAGGAACTGTTGCTTACAAACCAAGTGTCAGGCGACAAGCTGGGCTGGAGGATGGGAAGAATAGAGGTAAATCCAAGCTCAGCTACTAATTTACTCAGTGAGATGTAGGTGCTCAAACAGTCCTGCTCGTGAATGTCAACCTGTGCTCAGGAAAAGAGATTAATCTGAGATGAAGAGCAGCAAAGTAAAGAGGAAGGGAGGCCTAGAGGAGGAGGACAGGGTTTAAAAGGCTTGTTTCTTCACCAAACATGTCTAGGCTCAGTGTGTGCAAAGGCCGCCAGGCAGGCTCCCCGGAGAGGAGGATACAGCTTTGAGTGAAGAAAAGCCCCCATATAAGGAAGGAGCAGGAAAAGGGGAAAAGTGAGACTTAGGATTTGACTACATGCTTTCTAAAGCATCCACCATGGAAGGAAAGAGTCAAAGGGGATTTGGCACTACGGATTTAGTTGTTTTTTTTTTTTTTTTTTGCTTTTTGAGACAGGGTCTCGCGTTGTAGTTCAGGCTGGCCCTGAGCTCACTATGGTGCCCAGGCAAGCCGCCGCGAACTCAGCAATCCTCCTGTCTCTGCCTCCCTAGTGCTGGGATGACAGGCGTGAGCCACCACGCCCGGCATTGTGGTATGCGATGTTGATTGTTGATGGGCGTGTCTCCACGCCCAACGTTATATGTGGTTACCGGGGATCGAACTCGGGACCTTGCGCTTGCGAGGCAGGTGCCGGAACCACTGAGCTAACTCTTCGGCCCCGGGTTTAGTTTTAAACCAATCAAGGTGGTGCAGGCTTGTAGTACTAGCTCCTGGGAAGCTGAAGCAGGAAGATAGCTACCTATTCAGGCCCTCTTGGGCTTCACAGTGAGTTTGAGGTTTTGCTGAACTATATCAGCAAAACCCTATCTTAAAAAAAAAAACAAAAAAGGTACAGTTTTAAACTCCACTTTGATGAGAAAAACTCCTAGAAGGGTTCTGAAGGCCACAGATTAAACTGCAGTCACATACATGAATCAAGAGAAGTGGGGGGGGGGGGCATTTACCAACAGAGCCAAAGCCAGTTTAGCAAAGCTTTGTTTCCCATGCAAAAGATTTCAGTTGTTACCCTGTTTGGTTAGAAAGTTTTAGGCCTGGGGGAAAGCCAGATGCGAAATTCAGATCTTAATTTCACAAAATTCAGATCCGAATTTCACAAAAATCTCTGGTAGTCAGCTTTGGTAGTGGGAATGGGTGTGGAAGTTTCTTGAAAATAAATAATGCTGTTTTATTCAGGCCTAGAAACCAGGACTATCTAGAATGAAGTGGAGCCCCTGTCCATTTTGCTAAGCAAAATAAGCCAAAATGAAAAATAGTTAAAAATGCTTGCTATAGTTCCCATAAGAGATGGGAAAATCTCTGTGCTATAAAATGAACTTAGAGAAGGAAAGATTTTCACATAATCCCCAGTATTGCTCCTTAAATATTTAAAATGTCAGTAAGCAATGCATTCCCTGTGGGTTTATACCTACACCTGCAGTTGGTCGTGTGAAAGGGGCAGGCTCCAAATTTGAAAATGCCAGCTTTTGTGTAACTGGTAATAAAGATGCCTGCCCATGGCGCTGGAACTCTCATCTTCCAAGCTGTTGTGTAATCATCTTTAGAAAAAAATAATTCAGAACAAAGAGCAGTTGGTTCCTCATTGGCAAGACATAAGAAAATGTGAGACCCAAGGAGAATCATCTCTCAGCAATGGACCACCTTTTTAGTAGCTGAGTGTTAAATACTTCAAGATGGTGAAATTGAGGGAGAGAAATGAACATACAGGTTTAGAGATTAGAAGATTGGTGAAGAATGAAAATATAATGTTTCTTAATTTAATAGTGTCATTTAATGGCTGTCTGGTAAAAAAATTTTTTTGCATCCAGAAGTGGACTGATAAGGCTATTTGTTATGCATACTTAAATTTAGCCAATAGCTAACAGGATGCTCCCCTCAACTCCTGGCGCAGGTAAATTGCACGAGCCTTCTACATGCCAGCCAAATTAAACTTTAACACGTTAGCCAAACATATGATGATCTCAGCTCAGTTTGAGTCCTTTCACTAATTATTTGATGAGCAAAGATCTGATATTCTTGTGTTCACCAAGAACTGTATAGTTGAAATCTGGAAATATTGCAGGCAGCTGGACGCATAATCATTAAAGAGAAGACTAAGCATGTAATCTTAGTAGATTAGTGCAATTTGAAATTTAAAAAACAAACAACAACAACAAAACTCCAAAACCCCAGCACAGCCCTTGCTGGTGCTTGTGCAAGAGATCACATGTCCTTTTTAGCGACACGGTTTGGACACTCAAATGTGAAAGAAGTGACAGAGAAGGTGTTCGGTTTGGGAGTGTTTGGATTTAGCTGCTTTTGAAAAAAAAGTGAAAAGAAAGTTTCTAAAGCAGTTATTCCAGTCTCCTAGTCAGTCCACCCCTCTTATGGTTAAGTGTTTTGACCAACTGCTGAAGAATGGAAGGCTCTATCCTCTTGGAAAATTGGTAAATCCGACATATGACCATTTCGAGATTCTGTTGCACAAATTTTAAAAAGTTTATTTACAACATTAGTTAACTTTGGTTTCGAGAGGAGGAATGGTTTCAAAGGACTGGGGACAGCAGCAAAGAGATCCTGACAAGGGCTGGGGATGTAGCTCAGTGGTAGAGCGCATGCTTCGCATGTATGAGGCCCCGGGTTCGATCCCCGGCATCTCCAGATGTCCCCTTTTTGCTCAACTAACACAAATTAAGAGTTCGGCATTTGTAAACATCGAATTGCTGTGCTTTTTGCCATCGATTTCATTCATTTTCTATTCCACTGATTTGACGACTGGGTTCAAAAGTGTATAGGTGGTGAGGGGAACACGTTTGCGTCGAGGTGTTTTGAGATATCTCTCTGTGAAACAGGACCATACAAAAATACACGCAGAGCAGAGGTGGCAAGGAAACAGCTTGGAAAATTGTTCGGAAGCTAGTGATGTGTGGTTGTATGTGGCATCTGGCTGGTCCTTAGGACAGAAATAATCTTAGGGAAAGAACACTGAAAGAGAAAGGGAGTATTTTTTAGTCTATGTGCTGCCGAAGCGAGCACGAAAGGGAGTATTTTTTGTTTTGTGTGTCATAGAACGAAAAGCTGAGATAAAATATTAAGAAATGGATGAAATCCAACTTGATGAAGACAAATTCAGTTTTGGGGAAGAAAAAAATGGGGGGGGGGGTTGAACCAAACCTACACAGATGAATTATTATAAATGCTTAGAAGCACCGTTTAAACAGCTGGCCGGTTAGCTCAGTTGGTTAGAGCGTGGTGCTAATAACGCCAAGGTCGCGGGTTCGATCCCCGTACGGGCCACATCTGCCTTTTGTGCCTCTATACTTCCCAGTTGAATGAGTATCTTTTTCTGAGACAGAGAAACAAATTGGTAGACTCCTGTCCCAAATGGACTGCCCTTGGCAAAGTGGATATCACTTTGCCACGAGTCCATCGGTCCCAGGATGGTTTAGCTTCGCAAATCTCAGTGTCCCAAAAAGTGTACCCTGCATGAACAGAAAAGGCCCTGGGCTTTTTACAAGTTAGACTGAACTCAGTAGAAGGAAAAATGATGTCATCAGCTTGCACAGTGGCGTGAGTCCTGGTCCCTGGAAGCGGCGTCCCCGAGAGCAGGCATTTGCCATCGCCCTGACGCCGGCCAGAGCACCTCGCCTCACGAGAGACATCTCCTATGTCTTTGTTGCAAATTAGAAAGGACGGAGCCCTGTTACAGGATGCGCAGTCCCGTCCCTTCTTGCGCAGAGGTGTCGTCCGAGTCAGCGGAGGCCAGGGTCTCTGCTCGGGCCAACTCTGGGGGTGTTGCCTCTTCATCGCGGACAAAAAGATAGTATCAACTACAATTAAATATATCTACGAAAGAGAGCGTGTCTCATTAAATATTTAATATTTCCGCGGAGTAAACCCCACTGTGTGGCTCGTTGGTCTAGGGGTATGATTCTCGCTTAGGGTGCGAGAGGTCCCGGGTTCAAATCCCGGACGAGCCCTAATTTTGAGCCTTATAATCCAATTTGGGATTCCTCTCACAGAGTTTGGAAAGTTGAAAGTTCTCACACGAGCTGAGTGCATCCCTTCAACCTGTATCTTCGCATACAGACAAATCCTCCTTGTCAGGCTAGGTCCTGCGCTTTGACTTGAAATCTCTTCTAAAGGAGAGGGGCGTTTGATCCTGACTTCTTTTTTATCCACTTTAAAGTGTGTCGCGACAGGCAAATGCCTTTGGGTCTTCCGAAGTCCCCAGTCCGCGGCTGTGACCGTACAAATGGGTCTGCACGCACCGACATCCATCAGCCACTCGCTACCTCAGAGAAGGTGTTCACAAGGGAAGAGCGGGTGCTGGGCCCGAGCCGGGGCGCCGGAGCTCTCACCGGGTCTGCTCGGCGCCCGCTGCTCCCGCGGCCAGTCCTGGCGCTCTGCACGCAGCTGTCTGTTCCGTGCTGTGTGCTCAGGGCACTTTTGAGATCCGCGCTAATCAAACAGGAAAATCGCCTGATCATGAGATATTTAATTGAAATGCAATTTCTGTGTCTGCCTCGATGCCGGAATGAAACCGGAGCGGGGAGGAATGCGCAAGTTTCCCACCGGAGCTGTGTGAAAAAGACAGGCTGGAAATGGTGCTGCTGTGAGGTGGTCGGCCACGCGCTCCGGGTGGACTCCAAAGGGGGCCAAGTGGAAGCGTGGCGCTGGCTCCGCAAGGCAGAGTTGCCGCTGTCAAAGCCCGGCCTCCTGACCTCTGCCTGCCCACCCTGCCCCGAGCTCCGACTTTGTCTTCTCCAGTTTGGCTGCGTCGTCCTCTCTGCGCTAGAAACTTTCGCGGCGGCGTTTGTGCTTCGTAGTCATCGGAAGAACTCGCTTAATATTCAGACTCCAAGCCGTGGCGCTACCGCAGATCCGCGAAACAGACCACGCGGGGAAGGTTTGAGTCCCTCGTTTCGGGTCTCTGAAAGGTGAGAGAAAGGCTCGCCCGCCAGGGGGCGCTGAGGCCAATCTCCAAGAGTTACGAGCCGCAGGAAACAGCTCAGTCCTTACGGAGCCCCCCCCCCCTCCCCGCCGCCCCGCGCCGGGTGAATCTCTTACCCACCCCCCACCCCTCTTAGTCATCAGTTAGTTCGAAAAGGGGCTCTTGCTTGGCAGCAGTAGAATAGCCTGTACTGGAGATTTGTGTGTAAAGGTGAAGTTTAAAGTACTGGAAGATAAAGTTTAAAAAGAAAACAAATCCTAAAAATGAGAATTACCTCATGTCACGTACTAGTGCAAATTCCCAATGTCGAGTGTGATCGTGATGAGTATATAAAATATGCCAATAAAGAATTCAATTTAGAAAAGTGGGGAAAAGAAACCATGCGCCCAACGTGGGGCTCGAACCCACGACCCTGAGATTAAGAGTCTCATGCTCTACCGACTGAGCTAGCCGGGCACCTGAGAAGGGAGTTTCTCCCCTGGGTATTAAAGACTGATTCACATTCTTTGGAAAATTAAGGAATGGATGATTCTAAGTCTACCTACCTAGTGTTATAGGTAAGATGAAATGAAATTGGAAGAGTGAAAATAGTACACGTAAATATGAGTGCCCATTCCACCTGATTATTCACATACATTCCCACGGTTTTCCTCCAGCTTGTGTTGGCACCGCCAGGTGTTTCCGCCATCTAAGTGACAGTGGGGTCTCCGGGCTCTGTGACTGCTCGGGTGATCTCAAAATGGCGTTCCCAGTGCCGGACCGGTTCCCAGCTCCCCTCTGAGCACGGCCCACGCAGCCCCGGCGCTCGAGCCCAGCCGCGGTCCGGGGCCCTCGGACCCTTGCGCCTTTCTGTTTGCTTCCGTCACTGTCAACCCCCCTCCTTTTAGGCCCCAGTGTTAAGGAGCTATGGTGCAAATCACGCGACAAGGTTAGACTCTGTTAGAAAAAGGCTTTAGAGAAAAAAAAATTATAAAAATAAATTAGTTTAATAAACACTTTTAAAAAAAAGCTGTAGAGCCGGGCGTGGTGGCTCACGCCTGTAATCCCAGCACTCGGGAGGCAGAGGCAGGAGAATTGCTGAGTTCGAGGCTTGCCTGGGCTACATAGTGAGCTCAGAGCCAGCGTGAACTACAAAGTGAGACCCTGTCTAAAAAAAAAAAAAAAAAAAAAAAAGCTGTAGAGGAAACAAGGTATCTTTCATATCAGTTGATAAGCACGTTTTCATTAAGCCCCTTTTCTGTGCTGGATGTTTAAATGGAAACACGGACACAATGCGTACATACTACTCAGTCTCCAAGAAAGCTAGCATATGCTACTGGTGCAGTAGGCTGATTTAACAAAAATGAAGTCCTCAGCTTTATATTAACTGTCTGCCATTGGGAAATGAAGGTGAAAAAATAGATGGTGGCAAGGGGCAGGTAGGGTTAAGTAAAGAAGAGCAAAAAAAAAAATTGATGGTAAAAAAAGGAAACAAAGCTTATGTACATGGGAGTGGGACTTGTAGGGAGGGAAGGGGAATGGGAAAAAATGAGAATCATGTCGTGTCAATATTGAATTTGATCATAATGTATATATAAAATGGACCAATAAAATTAATTTTTAAAAAATAGATGGTGGTCGGGCCCAGTGGCTCACGCCTATAATTGCAGCAATCAAGAGGCAGAGGCAGGAGGATCTCTGAGTTCGAGGTTAGCCTGGGCTACATAGTGCGCTCAGGGCCAGCTTGAACTACAAAGCGAGATCCTATCTCAAAAAAAAAAAAAAAGATGGTGATGGCATGCATAGTTTAAAAATTCCCTTTCCCAAGGGAAGCCTAAAATACAAAGACACTGGTATGAATAGTCTACCAGGCCATCATACAGGATTTCCCGGCATCTTAAGTGACCAGTAAGTCTGCTGCAAAGCGTGAGCTCTCTTGCCTGGCACTGTGATGTGGTATTGATTGCTGGTGAGCGTGAGTCACCATGCCCAGCATTGTATATGGTTACCGGGATCGAACAGGACCTTGTGCTTGTGAGGCAGGTGCCGGAACCACTGAGCTAAATCTCCGGCCCCGAGCTCATTTATTCTTAATTCCTTACTCCCAAAACAACCACACAGAGGGCTAAGGCTATGGATTTTAAAGGATCATAAACTGGCTCTTAAAAGGAGAACAAAATAACCAGCCAAATAAAACATCTAGTGACATTTTGGAATTCAGGGAAAACTCATCTGACATGGTAGGTGCTTGAATATTTGTGGAATGATTTACCAGTATTTCTTTATAACAGTTAACACAATCTTTTATACATACAGCATGTTCAGCAAAAAGAATCTTGATGACTTTCTTTAGAACAGATAATCTAAAAGCCTTTAGTAGACGGTTGGAGCATTAGTGAAACCTGACTGGTACGGGACTGAGCCAGAGAAGGAAGAAAATCCAGGAAGTCAGTAAGTAATATTCGGAGCTGCCTGCAGGAACATTTCAGCGCAGAAATAATTCTGAAGGTAGGAAGTTAGTCTCTGAAAGGACACAGACAGATAAAATCACCATCCAGTGGATTTCTGTTCTATTTTAATCTGTTTAGGGAAGGCAAGCAACAGCCTTTTGTGTGGGCCATTGTTTCCAGGGAGCCTCAGCATTTACGAGGTCTAACCCTGGAGGAGACAGGAATTCAGCACCTTAGTCTTGCTGCTGAGGCTGACCTGCAGGCCTTCCAGAAGCTGGGCCACAGGTCAAGTAGAGAAGAAATGTTCAACTCCAGAGCAGCTGCCAGAGCTGCTTTTGTCTGTCACACCAGCACTGGTCGTCCTGGCTCCCTGCTTTCTCTCTTAGTTCTGTCTTTTGCTGTATTTTTTTCCTCATGTCTGCTTCATATGCTGGACAGGACACTGGAGCCTACTGCAGAAGTTTCCCGTAATTTCTCATTAATGAATTAAATCTTTTGACAAGAGCTTATTTTCTATTTGTACAAGAATCACACATTTAACCTTTTGAAAAATGTATATTGACAAAATGGATAATACTAGATACACCTGCAAAATGTTAATTTTCATTCAATCAGCTGGAGTTGGGGAGAAGATGGAATGTTCCATTTACTTCATAAAGATTTGAGGAGGTTACAGTCAAATTCAATGAATAATGAATTCACTGAATCATTATTAATCCGCTTTTAGTTCTTGTTCAGGAAACAAATGTCTGTGCCAAAGAAAAACGATAGCTGGTCTCAGACTCTATGTTCTCGTGCTGGTGGGGTTGGGGTGTCACTTGCCTGACAGGTGCAGCTCAAGTGAGTAAATCATCACGATCGCTAGTGGAATCTGAACAACAATGAGGCAGGATTCTGATGTCAACGGCCCCTGGGGTGGGGGGTCTTCTTCGTAACAAGCGAGAGTGAGCGCAATTCTGAGCTTCAGACAGTCGCAGGAAATTACAGAAACTCTTGCACTACGCGAAATTAACACGTATTTGAGTGGCATTGCTTTTTTCCTTGTATTAAGGTCGATAACTTTAAAATGTATTGTTTTAGCTCCACATCGACAGGCGTTTGCTGAATTAAGAATTATCGTGATGATCTGGTTTGTTTAAAGGGATTTATGTCACTTCGAGTACATTTCAATATGGCGCTGAACAGTTTCATTTGCCTTTTCCTTTCTCCCTCTTCTTACTACCTCGCTGACGTTGCAGATGAGGGCATTTGTAAGTGTTCATTTTCTTTTGCGAAATCGTGAGGAGCAATATTTTAGTGTTTCTCGGATCCCGAGGCACTGAGGAGTTCCGGCAGTGCTCAGGCGACCGGCTGTGGAGCTGCGGGCGTCGCGGACTCCGCTGCACAGAGATGACTTCCCCAGCCGACCGCCAGCAAGCGGAGCCCTTCGATAGCTCAGTTGGTAGAGCGGAGGACTGTAGTGGCTTCGTTTCAGGCATCCTTAGGTCGCTGGTTCGAATCCGGCTCGAAGGAGTTCGTCATCTTTTATTTATTTATTTATTTTTGCGACAAGTCTTACCCGCTATCTCAAAAACATGTCCCAATTACTCATATCTTCAGGAATCAATTGAAAATGATTCTAGGGGTGTAGTCAATCTTTCTAAATTTTAAAAATGTCCTTTAGCTATTTTAAATACTGGTGACCACGCTTCACTCCACTGTTGACATAATCTAACCGTCCGAGAACTCTCCAGCCTCCGATACCCTTTGTCGGGGTCTCACAGGGCTGGGGATCCGGAGGGTCCTGTTGCCCCAGACCGCAGCTTCCGCGCCGGGGAGCGTCGCTGGAGAGTCGCGCGGCCGATGGGCATCGGTAGGACACGCGCGCCACCTGGTGGCCAGAGCGCGCAGCAGCTGGAGCTCGAGTGCGCTTTGCCACGTTAGCGGCGCACCATAAGCGAACCGAGAGGAGATTCACAGGGTCTGTATCTTCCGAGTGTTCTGACCCAAGTCGGAGAAAAGTGGGTGCAAATCTGAATCACCGGGGGGCGGGGGGCGCCGCCGTGGTGGTGGTGGTGGTGGTGTTTACAGTGTATGCTTGAGGTCACTTTGGAGTTGACACCCAACCAATGGCTGTTTAAAAACTTCCCCGGTAACTTGAAATGGATTACGAGGTTCGGAAAACATTTCTAGAAGACAAAGGATAACGGGGCGGCAGATGGACAGAAGGAAAGTGCACAGGATTACCTGTGCACGTGAGGAGCCAAAAGGTAGAGATCTTAACAGTAGAACATTTCTGCTAAATATGGGCCGATACATTAAGTTAATCTCTTAAAAATGTGATCTCAGAGTACTGTTGGAGACTCTGGGGGTGACAGAGATGCTACATGAAAGACAAAGCAAATAGCACATTCAACTTGCTTTTTTAAGAGAAATAGTAGGGACAAAAGCAAAAAGGACACAAAAACAAGGTTTAGGCCTCGGCGAGTGGTTCCTGAGGTCACCCCAGGAGAGCCTTTCCACGCACACAGATCCGTGCCAAACGCCGCGCGCCGCTTCCCGCCCCCAGGCTCAGGGCCGTTTCCTGTCGGATCCAGAAGCGGGCAGCAGCCCCGCGCTCACCCCAGGTGCCGCCAGGTAAGTGATTCTCAAGGAGGAAGAGAATGGGGAACCCCCACACGCACGCCCCGCGGGCGTCTAAAGAAATGGGAGTGCATTTGCTGCCGAACTCAGAACTTGAGGCGTCCTCAATACATCGGACACGAGGAGAACAGCTTCTGTGAATAAAAAGTGTAGTACGGGGACATCAATAAGCAAAGCTATTGGCAGGAACCAAACTTTAGATTTGCAAAACGTGAAGGAATACGCAGCCCGCAGCCCGGTGGGTCTGTCCGAAGAGGAGGAAAGCGGTGCCGTCCGCGGTTTCCCAGCGATGCGCGCGCCACGAGCCAGCGCCTGGCTGTTGAAGGAAATTCAGAGCGTCGGCGCCACAAAGTGGGCGCGAGTTAGCTGCTCACATTTGAGCAATATATTAACGGGAACACCGGGCGAAAAACTGGAGAATGCGGGCATCGATCCCGCTACCTCTCGCATGCTAAGCGAGCGCTCTACCATTTGAGCTAATTCCCCATCTGGCGAGCATCACTCGCAGTCTTCTCTCGTTCTGAAATCTGGAAGCCGTTCGGGCCTCACCGGCTCTCGGATTAACCCTTCCGTAACCGACAGAGAGCAGAGCGCTCGGCGAGCAGAAACCAGGCAGCCTCCACAATTACCGCCCTCGGCCTCGCTCGCCGCAGCCCGCTCGGTTACCCGCGTCCCGATTCGCAAGGTCCTCAGAGTCCGAAGGACGCCTGCCTCGAGGCTGGACAAGACTGGGATGCTGCGATCTGAAATGCGGAATCCGGCACCGGAAGGAAACAGGATTTAGTGCTTGAGTATTCAGTCAAATCCTCAAGCGATGGAGGTCTGGCTTCGGCCTGCACAATAACCCAAGGCATCCTTCCTGGGATCGGCTCAGTTGCATAGTCAGATTCTATGGCTGTCCCTTACGATCCACTGATCTAGCTTTATTTGACACCGCCAGGGGCTCTGTGGCCATGAGTTGGCCTTCGTCCCATTTAATTTCTCTCTTCATTCTGGCTTCTGTCGCCCCGATTGCCAGGGTTGTACAAGTTACTTCATAAAGAAAAGCAAACATTTATGACTGTAAACTCTGAACCAAGTCCTTCTAAAAAGATTAAAGCAGTAGTTGCCTCTTTTTCTTCTAAGCCCACTGAGCACCAAGTCTGTACAGCACCAGGTGCTAATCGGGGAGGCCAGTTGTGAAGAGTGGACCACCAGGCCTCGCCAGGGATTCGCCTGGAGGCCTTACTCATACCTGCGTCTCCAATAGGTTCTTTTTCTGAAATCCAACCAGGAGGGGTTCCTTCTATTCAGTGTGTTATTTTCCAGTTTCGAGGAGATTGGACTAAGCTGATCAGACCTGAAAATGAGATGGCAAAACGTCTGTTTAAGAAGCCAAGCAGCACATCCCGAGAACGCCAGACAGCCTTTAATACTGGAGCTTCTCTTGCTTGCTCATTACGGTCAGGGCTGGCAAGAAACAGGTAGCTCTGTGAGAGGAAGCCCGCTCCCCTTCGCTGAGAGAGTTCAAAATTCAGAAGTTTACGGTGTGTATAGAAACTCGCTATTCATCCCAAAACTTGATTCAAGGTCAGCTTTGAGCTGCTTCTTATCATCATCTGGGTTCCTTCTCCTCACTTGTCCCTGGACAGAATTTAAACTTTTTTTTTTTTTTTTTTGAGACAGGGTCTGGCTTTGTAGTTCAGGCTGGCCCTGAGCTCACTGTGTAGCCCAGACAAGACTCGAACTCAGCACTCCTCCTGCCTCTGCCTCCTGAGTGCTGGGATTATAGGCATGAGTCACCACGACCAGCATTAGAATTTAACCTTTTTAGTCTTTATGTACCCTTTACAAAATTATTCTCTAGGATTTTATTAGTTCCGGTGCCTAAACCCCATAGCTCAGGTTACTGAATTGGGTTGTAAACCTGAAGTTTCTTTTGGAGCGTCCAGCCATGAGGTGGGAGTTCTGGTTTCCAGTAACACTGGGTTAGGTTTCCGCAGAGGTGGACAAATACCATGCTTATCTTAAAATCTACACTGAAGTTTCACCACTTGTTAACCCTACATGAGGTTCCACTTGGTTTTCCAAAAGGACATTGCAGTGGTACTGAAACACCCTGGACACAGCTCGGTCCATATATCTCATATTGAGCAAACCCGGTCACTTCCCGCAGAGAAAGGAGGTCATCAGACTGGACAGTCAGAGAAATCGAGGAGTAATTCTAGTTATATTAAGAGGAGGACAAAAGATTTTACTTGAGTTTTGTTTTGAAATATATACAGATTTCTTGAAATCTTTTAAACCAATAAATCTTTCATATTTATATCCCTAGGAAACCAGCTATCAAGATCATTATGAAGAATACTTTTAGAGTTTAAGATTACATTTTTTAAAAACAAGAATTAAATTGTGTCATATACTGGTACAAATCCCCATCTCCAAAAAGATTACTTTTAAAATATATACACTTTAAATCAAAACCTTCAGGACATATCTTACTTTAGGGATCCTAAAAAAAAAAAGCTAACCCGTCCCTCCTTCGATAGCTCAGTTGGTAGAGCGGAGGACTGTAGGTGTCTCCCAATAGGTATCCTTAGGTCGCTGGTTCGAATCCGGCTCGAAGGACGGTAGCTTTTGATTGAGTGTGCTTTTTTTTTTAATATAAAAAGAATGTCAGTACTCTCTCTGGGAAGGTCAACTGAGTGGCTGGAAAACATTGTATAAGACTTTTTCCTTCCTTTCACTTGTAAAATTCGCACCTCAAGGCAGCCTCGGCTCTCCCGCCCTGGGTTTCTGCCGACTCCCCGGTCCACTCCTCTCTTGCTTCCCCCAGCTGAGGAAAGACCCGCAAAGCAGCCCGCGGGCCCGCGCAAGAGCAGGCGCGCACGGCTGGGGTGAGGAGGCGCCTTGTTTCCGGGGGTCGCGCTGTGCTTCGGTGGAGGTTAGAATACCTAAGTGGTGGAGGCCGCTCTGGAGACCCCTGCTACACTGGTACTCTTAACAGAGTTTTACGGGAGTACGTTTCAGGTATGTCCCAAAGCAAAACTTTTTGGTACGTTTCCATCCTCCAGACAAAGCCACCAACCACTCATAATCCCTCGTGCACCACGTGCCCCGAACAGCGCACTCACCCATTGCACTAATCCAAGATGCCGCGTCACTTCGCCAGCTGTTACTGGGTTTGGAAGATGTCAGTGTGAACTGAAGGACGAAGGGTGACGGTGTCCATTCGTGTCCGCAGGAGGAGAGGACAGCGAGACGCCGTCCCTCTCGAGGCTGACGAGGAGCGGAGAGGCTCCAGGGCGCGGGGACACCTGTCTGCGGAGCGTGTCCCCGCCCGCCGGCCCCGGGACACACGTTCTCCGCTCGCCTCTGCGCTTCTGCTCGGCTTCGCGCTTTCACGCGGTGGACAGCTGTGTCGGGACCCCCGGTGGGCACTGACCTGACAGATAGCAATGTGGGCTGAGTGAGGACCTGGGGGTGGCGGGTGCAGGCTCGTCCTGAAGGCTGGGCTAGGTCTGTTTCCGCGGCTGGGGCGCGAGCGGAGCCCTGAGCGGGCAGGCCCGGCAGGGAGTGCAGAGACGTCGCCCCGGAGACGCGGAGGAGTCGGGTGCGCCGCGGACCCTCGGATCCGGAGCCAGGCGCGGCCGCTGTGCCCGCTCCCGCCGCTGCAGTCGAACTGGACCTGTCGGGAGTAGCCGCGGTGACCTATCTCCTGTTCTTCAAGAGGAGGGGACTTTGTGTGCGGTGTGATATGCACAGATAAAGATGATAAATTATAAAATAATGTCAAGAGGACATTCACTTGGCTTTAGGTAAAGACAGGAGGGGCGGCGTGTATGCAACACAAAACACCTCTGCTTTGTGTCTAGCATATTTATTATGCCTAGCTCTGCTTTTCACTGCACTTTAGAAAAAAGAATTGCAATGTTTTCCAAATTAACTAACTGGTAATGCTGCTTCAGGACAGCCAGTTCAGTCGTCTACAATCCAGCTGTCTATGTTTAGCATGACTGTGGCATTGTTGCGGGAATCCAAGAAACAACACAGGGAGAC
>PVIC010010201.1:21694-43932 GCA_004025085.1 Thryonomys swinderianus | reverse complement strand
CTGCGCGCGGACGAGCAGCGCGAGGACACCCGGGCGGCCGCGGACGGGGGCGGGGCGAGGGGCGGAGCCCGGAAGCCGCCGGCCAATTCCTACCCGCCAGAGCGAGACGGCCAATCACGTAAGCTAACGTAAGCTAACGGCGCCGCTCCCAGGAGCCGAGCCCGGTGCTGCGGCGGCCGCAGTGCAGGGGGCGGAGCCGAGCCCCACTCTGGGCGCTGCGCTAGGGCGAGCCGGGCCCGAGGGGCGCGCGGGGGCCGTTCCGGGCGGCGGCGGCCGGTCGACCCCGGGCCCCGAGGAACAGGGACCGACGTGGACCGCGCGCCCGGAGTAGCGGCGGCCCGGCGGAGGGCGGTCCCCGAGCTCGAGGTTGCGGGGGGCGCGCGGCGGGCGCTGGAGGCTCGGCGTGGGCGCAGCCCGCACGCGCGTCTCGGAGGGCAGCCTTGGGCGCGGGGTGACGGGCCTGTGTCCCCCGCCGCCCGCGCGAGTCGCGTGGGTGCGCTCGCGAGCGCGGGAGGCGCAGGGCGTGCAAGGGCCTGGGCCTCGGCAACAGGAAGTGGTTGCCGGCTGCCTCCGACATGCGCTTGCTCTTGGCGTCCGAACACACTAAAACTAGTTTGGGGACACTGTGCTCGTTCTGCGGCTGTGTATGGTGTGCTTCTTTCCGATTAAAGGAACGAGCGCCAAGTCTGATGAGCTACCGTAGCTTCCAGGTAGCGGAGCGAGCACACTGTTTCAGGTGTATGACACAGAGATAGACTGTTGCTGGTGAAGTGAAACTGACGGCCAGCGCTACTGTGCTTAATGGCTACATTCGTAATTAAAGGAAACATTTTAACCAAAAGGTTGGTGAGAATAAAAATGTATTTTTCCCCCAGCACAGGTTTTTCCACTGCTTGTATTGTATCCATAGACTCCCAAGTTAAGAATGGCTGGTAAAAGGAATTTCTACGTATGTCACTTTCCAAACCACGGTGTTTGGAAGCTCCTCTGTACGTTCTCAAACGCCGCCGCCTGTTTGGCCGTGCAGTGGTTTCTGCTGGTTCCTTGACCACTGCTCCATTACGTGAAAGAGATACGTTCTCTGTAGTCTAGAGGAAAAGTAGAAAAGTTTATGTTTTTCTTCTTTTTCTCAACTGCACCTACATTACCCCTTGAAAAGAACGTTCAATTACTGGTCCGGGAAGAAAAGAATGAAGTCAGATGACAATTCGGTACGGAGCCTATAATGACAGACTGCTATTTTGAAATGAACCATCTTTGTTATTTTATTACACAACAGACGAAGTGCATAGATGAACTGACTGCTGTGGATAACAAAACAGGTCATTGAGGAAGGCCTAGATCCCCATTTTCCTGGTTTATCCCCGGTGTCTTCTGCCACACCTGTTACCTACACCTGTCAGAGGTGATTCACCATATGACTGGTTAGGAAGTGAACTGCTCAGGATGAAAACTAGGTAGCATTTCACCAGACCTCTGTAACAGTATTCTTCAAGTTAATTTCATTTTGCTGCATAGCCCTAAAAAAATGTTTTAGAAAAATTTACGTGTCTCTTTGTAAAGTTGTAAGATGACATCTAAATTTGCCATCTTTAGGACATTATAAAGGTCATAATTTTGAGCATATTATAAATATCAGTATTCTGATTTTTTTTTTTTGAGATAGGGTCTCGCTTTGTAGTTCAGGCTGGCCCTCAGCTCACTCTGTAGCCCAGGCAAGCTTTGAAATCAGCAATCCTCCTGTCTCTGCCTCTCAAGTGCTGGGATTATAGGTGTGAGTCACCACGCCCGGCAGTATTTTGATATTTTTACATCACTTGTTTGATTATATTCATTTGGATGTAACTCTTTGATAACTACCATTATGTATTTGTAAAATACCTGAAAATTTAGAAAACTCAATAGCACTTTTTTTCTTGAAACTTAATTTCCATTGTACACAGAATCAGATTTCTAATATGATTTACATTTATAATGGAAGGTCATATTAGTTATGACTTTCAGCAACAAAAGTATGTCTACTAAAGTTTTAAGTTTTTAAAATTTGCTGGTATCGGGCCGGAGGGTTAGCTCAGTGGTTCCGGTGCCTGCCTTGCAAGCGCAAGGTCCTGAGCTTGATCCCAGGTAACCACACATAATGCTGGGCGTGGAGACACGCCCACCAACAATCAACACCACATACCACAATGCCGGACGTGGTGGCTCACGCCTGTAAGCCCAGCACTCGGGAGGCAGAGACAGGAGGATTGCTGAGTTCGCGGTGGCTTGCCTGGACTACAAAGCAAGACCCTGTCTCAAAAGCAAAAAAAAAAAAAAAAATTTTTTTGCTGGTATCAAATTTAGTTAACAGTCCAGTTACTTTTCAGTTATAGTTGATCAACACAACATGAATGAATCTTAAGCTTTGTGTAAAAATTATAGGACATAGACTGGGGATATAGTTCAATGGTAGCACACTTGTCTCGAGTGTGCAAGGTCCTGTATTCAGTCGCAGCACTGCAAGTTTTAAAATATGTGTGGCACGTCTTATTTCCATCAATAACAGGACTACTGTAGTTACGAGGACAAGGCTTCCATGTCTACTTTGTAAAATTAGACCTTCAGAAAGTTTTGGGAACAAAACCAGTGTGTAGAAGAGATATATAACCGATTTGAAGGGGACATGAGCAAAATTCAGAAGCACAGCCACTTCTATTTTATATACCATCTATGACAAATGTCATTCTCTGCCTAAATTGGAGAAAAGGGAGGATTTAATGAGTTTAACATAAAGAAAAAGTTTAACATAATAGAAAAGACTCAGACTAAAACACTAAGTATAAATATATACATACATGTATACGTGTTGTGCATGTGCAATGTGCATACACAGTATACTGAAGGACACTGAGCCCTGCCGTGGACCTCGGCGCCTCCCTGCTGTGTACACTCAGTCTCAGGACAGCCTGGGAGACGGGGTGTGGAGCCTCTGGGTAGATTTCTGCAGACTGTGGCGCGTCACCTGTATGCTTGTGCACTCTGCAGATGGTCTCATTTCTTACAGGTATAACGATGTAGGAGAGGTTGGGAGACCTTAATCCCAGGGAAACCTAGTTTTGGAGGAAACCGAATGAAAGCTAGTGGTAATAAATTTTTAGTATATGCCAGAGAACATGTTTTAATTGTTCTTTCTGCTATATTAGTCATTTATTCCAAAATCAGAAAAAAATAAGAGCCTTTGCCATTAAGAATTTTTTTTTTTTTTTTGCTTTTTGAGACAGGGTCTCGCTTTGTAGTTCAGGCTGGCCCTGAACTCACTATGGTGCCCAGGCAAGCCGCCGCAAACTCAGCAATCCTCCTGTCTCTGCCTCCTGAGTGCTGGGATGACAGGCGTGAGCCACCACGTCCAGCATTGTGGTATGCAGTGTTGATTGTTGGTGGGTGTGTTTCCACGCCCAGCATTATATGTGGTTACCGGGGATCAAACTCAGGACCTTGCGCTTGGGAGGCAGGTGCCGGAACCACTGAGCTAACCCTCTGGCCCCATTAAGAAATTTTTATCTAAAATAGCTCTCTTAAGCAAAATAGCTCAATAAACATGCTATCTGGGGTTGCCCTATTATATCTCAATAGCTCTCACTGAGGTCCCCGCATAAGCATTCCTCGGTTTACCAGGCAGTCCTTACTCAGATTGCAGTGATCTCCCTGTCACAGTGCTTTCAGTTAACCACAGTCACTGTGGTCCAGAAATATTCAAGGGAACAGTCTAGGACAGACACTGTTTCCAGTTGTGTGCCATTCTGATGCACCCTTATGACATTTCTTCCTCCCTTTGTCCAGTGTCTCCACGCTGTGGGCTCGGCCTGCCCATTAGTTACTTAATAGCAGTCTTGGTTATCAGTCTGGTATGTAGAATTCACACTGCCTTTGTTTCCAGGCTTCCATTAAGGGCCTTGGAATGTACCTCCCACCACTGTAACCATAAACTAGTCCTCAGGCCTTGAGCTGTACATTCTCTGATGTTCTTTGCACATAGTTGGTACATTCTCTGAGGTGAGACAGTTTACCAATGGCCAAACTGGTAAACAGAGTTATTAGGAAAGTAGGGAGAAAATTATGTAAAAATTAAGACCGTGAAGTCCATAGATGAATAGGATGGGGCACAGGTAAATGAAAGTCTGCGTCCAGCCCCTTGTAGACATCAGTGTTTAGGGGTCAAAGAGAAGTGGCTGGGAGAGTCTAGGAATCTGAAGTCCGTCCTGGCTCTGCTTGACTTGTGTTTTTGGACACAAGAACTCCTCTTAGCAGTTTCCTTGTTTCTTTAGGAAGAAGTTAATGGAGACCTTTCTCTTCTTTTTTTAGTGTTGAACATCTTGTTTGAAAAGCTGTCCATTTATAATTCAGGAGTGCAGTACTGAGTCTTAAATGTTGTTCTTTAGTACTCACCTACCATCTTTAAATGGCGGCACTTGGTTTTTTTCCTGTGAAACACTATGATTTTGTACTCTTGGTCTTGGACTGGTAAGATTGGGCATCGTCTTCCCGGAGGCTGTTCGGAGCAATCTGGCCCAAGGGATGGTTCTCGTCAAGTGACGGAGCTTCAGTTCTGTGCATCCTGCCAAGTTCTTCGATGAGAAGAGCTGGGCTTTATTCCTCAGTTTCTCGGCCGTCTGGAGGATGTACACGGGGACAGGAGGTGAGCATTCTGAGGGCCACGAGCAGGTCACCACTGGCTCCAGCATTGTTCACTTCTTACCTGCCGTGCAGTGGTGGGGTGTTTAACTGCACGTACTGTATCTGCAGAGACAGACAAGCCTCAGTCAGCAGTGAAATCACACAGCTGCAGTGTGAAGCTAACTGGCCAGCGCTTTGGAACCAGAGGCTCGCCTCTCGCGGAAGCTGGGCAGGACAGTAAGTCTGTGGGCATCTAAGGCATAGTGGATCCCGTGTATTTAAACATGTGAGGAAAATGTGCAGCCTGTAGGCTCGATTATTTGTAGGGTAGACAGTGTGTCCTGGGAAAAGCTTGAAAGGGGGTGGGCGGCAGACTCCCTCGTGTGCAAGGTAGATGAGCCCTCTGCCGGGCACAGGCGCCAAGGCGAGGCCTTCTCCAGCAGCGAGATGTTCACTCGCTCCGCGGTGCCCAACTGTTGCAAACCTCAGAGACAGTGAAGATGGTCAAGGCTGGGAGGGGACAGCACAGGAGTGTGGACATGTGACATTCACGCCGCACTTCCGGGTCTAGGTCGGCAGGGCTTAGTTAGGGTCCCGGTCCCAGGAGCAGATGCTAATGCTGTGGTAGAGCAGGACGGCAGATAAGAGATAAGGCCGCACAGCAGCACTTCAGGCTTCCGCCCTCTCTGCTCACTTTTCATTGATCCCAGCAAGTCCTAAAACTGAGCCCAAGTTCAAGGGGGCAGAAAAGTGCAGGTTTATTGTATGCCCCAAAGAACAGTCAACTCACTTGTGCTGCTGTAAAAATAGCAGCAGCCTGAGGCCGAGAAGCCCAAGATCACACAGTGAGGAGACTGTGTCTGCTGAAGACCCCCTTCTGGTCCGCAGGTGGACACCTGTCCCAGTGTTTGGACGTGAGGACGTGGCAAGGGCTGCATCTCGTGACTTAATCACCTCACCTTCAGCACCAAGATGGTGTTTCAACATAGGAATTTTGGGTGGGTACAGCTATGCAACCTAAAGCGGGAACAATAGGCAGGATGTGTGACTTGTCCCCATCGCCGCCCCTCACTGAAGTTTGTTTTTACTTTAGTGGAGCATTAGTAATGTCATACCTACACAGGAAGCATGCCTCCCTCTGTACTCAGTGTCCTTGTACGGCCTGCCGCAAGGTCGCCGAGGACAGCAGTGTTGCAAATCCTCATCCTCAAGGTCACCTGACAGTCCAGTCTTCCCAAGTAGAGACTGTGCACACGGGTGCTCTGCGAAGAGTACGTAGGTGAGCTGTAAACCTTGTCTTTCCCGGGTAAAAGAAATTCTCTAGTCTAATACCCAATTATTTCTCACGCTGGTGCTTATTGGAGTGAATTCCCCAATCTTTGCGCATTAGCTTAGCATTTCCTGTTCGGTTTGGTTATCATCACAGCATAGCCTCTGTTGGCTCTTACTTTGGTGTTCTCAGTGAAAATAGAAACACATTAGAAAAATAGAACAGCATTACTCCTTATAGTATCATAGGAAGATTCATATACAACAAACAGCTCACGTTGAAGAGTATAAAAGATTTTAGGCCTCCTCAAATTGTATGTCCTAGAAATATGTTGGGCAAACAAAACCATATGTAATATACATGTATAGACACACACTTATTACTTAGTCTCTTTTTATGCAAGTGGCAATATAGTTTATTTCTGTCCTGTACTTTTTTTTTTACTTTGGAATACTTACTAATGGATGTTATTACATGTAACTATTATTCTTTGTTATTAATCATGCATACTTTTAATGTGTTCGAATGTATCATTATTTAACCCTGTGGGCTGGCTTTCATTTCTGCGGCAAAGCTGACAGTGGATGCTGTTTTGGAAGTTCATTGTTCTCACAGTACAAATCTTTACTTCTGAGAGTTGGATTGGCCTGTGTGGCTCATATATGTTCCGTTGCCGTCTTCAGAGAGATCCAGCCTATAGCCCAGGCTGCGGGGGTGGAAGACCACATAGCTCACCCCTTTGCAGTAAGAGGTGATGCCTCAGGAGTGGCCCCTAGCCCGAGGCAGCCAGAAGCACCGAGGCGTGCAGTGTGGGCGGAGGCTCGGCGTGAAGTTCGTGAGCGGCGGAGAGCAGGGCCTGGTGGGTTTTAGGAGCTCTGCGGCCCCAGGACCGTCCGCCCTGTTCTCAGGAAGCCCAGGTGCGCAGGGCCTCTCCGTGGACCTGACGCGTGATTCCACTGCGTACTCACGTCAGGCTCTTGCGCTTCAGTTTCTCTGCATTTTTCTCTGACTTCAGAGAGCTTTAGCAGCGCAGCGCGGACTGTGTGTGTGCTGGCTTTTTTTTCAGTGACTACAGCAAGTACCCAGAGTCAGTCGGTAGAGAGAAGTTTTTCTCGGCCCCTGACTGGAGGGATTTCTGTCATCCGCTCTGGGCCTGTGCCGGTGAGTCCCGGCGGGAACGCTCGGCGGAGCGGACCGCTCTCCCTTGGGTGAGGGTGTAAAGAGAGCGGAGAGGGCTGCGGCTCCACGGCCCTGGCGGCGCGCCCGTGTCCCTGAGGAGCTCCTGCTGCCGTCCCGCCGGCCGGTCTTGCACACGTCCCTTGGGGACACTGGACTCACAGACTCAGGCGCAACCTGAACAGCTTAGGAGCGTGGTGAGACCCTGTCTCAAAATTTACAAAAATGAAAAAACATGAGGGGGAACGAGCTCCGTGTGAAAGCCTTGAGTCCAGGCCCGCACCGCCCACGCGAGGATGTACGCGTGCAGCGCGCTCACTCTGAGTGACAGCGTTGACCTTGTTCCGCTTCCCCCTAGTTCCTGATATATGCTGGGAGCAAGAGCACACCCAGGGGGTTCTCTGACACGCAGTCACCACGGTGGCGACAGTGGGCATGAGACCGGGGAGGGAGGGACCGCTCCTGCCCTCCATCGGCCCGGGCCCAGAGCACCTCTGAGGCCACTGGGTCCCACATGGGTTCAGGCTTGGACTTGCCAACCCGGAACCTTGGCGTGTGCATCATTTGCACCGGATTGCCTAAGTCCCCGCCCTCTGCACACGGGCTGCCAGAAACCCGTCCGGACCGGCTTCCAGGTAAAGCGAGCTGCAGGACCGCCCCGGGCGTCCTGACCCGAGCAAGCACTCAGGAATTCGGCAGCAAAACGTCTCAAGGATCTTGTCTCTGAGTCTGGTTTTGCCTCAGATTAGCGACTTGGCCCTTAACGAGGCCTCCATTTCCTCACCTATAAATCTGAGGGTCTCATGGGTGGCACAAGAAGAAGTATCTTTCAAAGTGGCAAAATATACTTGTCAATACTGTAATGTGGTTTAGCGTCCCACTACTAAGACTCACATGAATCAGGCCAATTACTTTTTAAAGCACTTTGCAGTTTGTGGACAGATAAATTTTTACTGTTTCTGCAGTTTGTTTTGTCAAACACTTCTTGGATCTTAACATAAGCAATTCTCTTGCCTTTACTAGAAGACTGGCGAGTGGAGAGCAGGTTCTCAGGTTTCGTGCAGGTGCACCCACAAACGGGTGTGGCAGCCTTTCGAGGTGCCAAACTGAGAATTCCCTCGTCTTCTGAAACACACGACCAGTACTTACTTGTTTAGAACAAACCCATTTTCTAAAATTCATAAACAGCGGTTTTGGAGAAAACAGAAACAAATCAGAAGGTAAGAACAAAGATTTTTTAAAAATAATTTTTGTTAATGAGTTTCTTAAAGATTTTTATTCTACTTCTTTAAAAGAAAAAGTTTAACAAAAATTATATATGCTCACGCCCACCAGCAATCAACACCGCATACCACAGTGCCGGACGCGGTGGCTCACGCCTGTAATCCCAGCACTCGGGAGGCAGAGACAGGAGGATTGCTGAGTTCGCAGCGGCTTGCCTGGGCACCATAGTGAGCTCAGGGCCAGCCTGAACTACAAAGCGAGGCCCTGTCTCAAAAAAAAAAAAATTATATATGTACCTGCATGTGAATATGTATGAAAAGTGCAGACACAGACCACACATTAAAATGAGAGGGCAGTTAGGAACACTGAGAGCCGTATTTTCTCAGTCACTGTCTGTAAACTTGCACACAGACCTGAACCACCCCATCCACACTGTGGGTAAAAGCACCACGTGCTCCGCCCAGAGCTGCTGAATCCCGTGTCTGTGGAGTCCACAGTCACGTGTGTGTCGAACAAAGGTCGCAGGTGGCTCTCGGGGCGCTTCAGGGAACACGCCTCACTGTGTTCGGACCTGACGGCCGGCTGCGCAGTTCGGAGGCCAAAGAGCAAAGCCTACGATTCTTTTCCCCCACTGGGTCTCGTGCCAGCTGTCCCCCGGTGTTCAGGTGTGTCTTTGGCTGTAGCTCCTGCCAAGGCCTGCGGTGCAGGTGGCATAACTGAGCGAAGCCTGGACTCCTCGGGGGGAGTTGGGAATGAAACACCGGAGGCCCAGCCCGCCCAGATTCGGGGGAAGCGGGTGCCGCGCACAAATGATCAGCAGGACTGAGCGCAGTAATGACTGCAGGAGCCGGGCGGCTCTCCTGGACAGGGAGGCTGGATCTGAGAGGGGGAGTAGGTCGCTCGGCCCGTGGTGACCGACGGGGGGAGTGTTCTATAATGCCGCTGCTTGCAACTAGAGGCCTGAGGGGGCCGCGCTGCCTGAGTCGTAGAACCTCTTAGCACAAGAGGATGTGTCGCGGGCCGCTGTGCCGCTCCTGCCGCAGGGAGTCGAGTCGTCCACGGAAAACGCCTGCCTGCGGCTCTCGGAGCACCAGGCATGCGCGGGGTGAGCGGTCAGGACTCAGTAAACCGGAGTAGGAGCCGAACTGGCAGCTGGGCCCTTGCCTCTCTGCGGTCGCTCACTCCACTGCAGGGCTCGATAAACATCTCCTTTTAAATGTCATCGCTCCACAAATATTTACTGGCCACTTACGGCGCGCTGTGTTTGGACAGGCACAGGGTGAAGACGAGAGGCGCTTTGTGCGGAAGCTCAGTTCCCGCTCAGTGTCGTGCGGGGTGAGCCTCACAGGACAGAGGGACAGCCGCGAACGCTCAGCCAGGCTGCGCAGTGCGCTCGGTCTCCGCCCCACAGCCCCCCCCCCCCCCCCAGGCGGCTCTGGGTTCCAGACGCAGCCGCCCTTCTCCGCCTTCCCAAGGGCTGGCTCCTCCAGAGTCCTGTCAGGAACCTCCTGAATCTGTCTATTCCCCAGGCCCATTAATCTGAATCAAAGTCTACCCTCTTCATTCCTTACTCATTCTCTTCGGGCAGCTAGTGAATCCTAATTGTTTCCTTACAAGCCCACAACGAAACAAAATGAAGAGGAATGTATAGAAAAACATGGTTTATGGAGACAACGTGATTTCAGATGCAGGATAATCTGTTGCTTTTGAGCTGTGGTGCCCTCTTTAGATCTACCTTATTCTCCTGGAGAAAAGGGAGCCCCCTGTTCGCGTCACAGGATAGGGGTCACATTTTAATTGAGCGCGGGGATATGTCACAATCTGGTATGTAGCAGATGTTCAATCAAAGTCAGTTCCACACATCTATATTCACATCACTCTGGACTGGACTGAAAAGAGTCACTGGAAAAATCATATATAAAGTTTGCTTATAACACAGGTAGAGTGAATAGTAAATTTAGTTAAGAAAGATGTTAGAAACACTAAATGAGGTCTGCAGGCCCTGGGAAGAATTTTAATTTATTTCAGTAGTGAATTCTGGAGAAGCGTATCACACTGACCTCTCCAGATAGTTTTTTCTTACCCGGAAAAGAAAGTTCATGTCAGTGAGAAGGAGTGGAAGAAAGAACGAATGTGTCCACACTTCTGCATGGGACAGTTTAATGACGTAAATGAGGTGCAGCTGGACATCAAAGCAACCCTGAGGCACCAGCCCCTGATGCTCCATTGGGAATATTTAGCCAAAGGGCGGGGTGCGCAGGGTAAAGCCCAGTCTGCAAATCCCAGTGGGGTTTAACTCTCATGAAGAAAAATTACTGTAGTCAATGAAAAATAGAGACCTTATCACATGGCCTCTATTTTGTAGGGGCCATGCTGTTGTGGTAGCAAACTTTAAAAATCCGTGTTCAATTTTACAATTTTAATTCCATTACAATTATCTTTAGCAGGAGGATACACTTCTTGATTCATACATGTAAAATTTGATCCAGTATCTGTTTTGCACGTTGGATACATATGTGTATGAGGCAGTTCCAGAAAATGCTTTACATCAGAACAGTTCATTTAGTTTGAAAATTGTAGTATTGTGTTAGCGTTGCAATAGTGCCACCTGCTGGCCAGACTCCGCCCTTATGAGGCCCCGTCTAGTCCAGACTAGGCGGTGCCTGCGCGGGAGCCCAGTAAACAGATTTTTTTTGGTTGTTGGAAAGCTGGAGTTAATCACGGTAAACCAGTCCCAGAAGTCGTCTTGGGAAGACACTGGCCTGATATGCGCTGGAGGAAGAAAAACTCTTCAGAACTGAGCACAACATAAAGCAAATAGAACTCGGAGTTTTGCACGTAAACAAACCCATTAAACCAAACGGGGGTTAGAAGGCTGGTTCCCTCCGTTCTGGTTGCTCATGTCCCCTTTAGAAAGCTACTGTACAGCGGAAGAAAAGGTGACAGGAAGCGATCGTTCCCAGCGACTAGGCTATTTTCTATCACAGGGAGAAACGCAGGCTTCGTGCCTGTTCGGGAAGTGCAGTGCGGAGTGAAGGCAGCCGGTGGGCCCAGGCTCTGACTCCTCCGTGGGACGATCGTAAAGCAGCAGAAAAATCAAACCAATCCGGGCGAATGGAAGACGCACTCAGGAGTTTGGGAGGCTAAGTATTTATTGCCGGCCAGACCAGCCTGGAATTCCGTCCCAAAGCCTTCAGCCTCCTCCAGAACCAAAGCAGCAGCCCTTCAATCGAGTAGCAAAGGAGTTGTGGTTATAGACAGGAGGCACTGAGGTTACGCAGGCCCAAGGTGCGCAGAGCCACGCCACCGGCGAGGGGCTCATCAGACGTGGAGAACACCGCGTCCGGGTCTTGCTACCTTGATTTTCTATTCCAGGCAATGCAGCTTAACGGGTCAGAAGGTTACACCAATCTCAGCGTATTTCCATAGCTTCGTTTTCATGCGGCTCTGGTGGCGACAAAGACATTCCTGTGCTATCTAAAGAAGACCGTAATTTGAGAAATACCCCTTGAGACAGTTTACGTGGAGCGTCAGGATAACAACCTTGGACCCAGACGGGACCAACTCTGTGGTACTTGGTGTTCTGTTTGTTACAGTAAAGGCCCAAAGCTTTAATAAGCAGTCACGTATCACAATATCTAGATGCATGAAATTTTTTCATATTATAATATTTTTAAGCAAAAAACACACCCTAATTCTCAATCAGAGAAAATAGCAAAAGCATCTTTTATGAGAGGAAAGGAGTACCTGAAGGGTGAACTGGTAATTTTTTTCTCAACAGAAAATAAAATACATTTCAATGTTTTTTGATCTTGTTATGAGCCACATAACCCAGAATTTAATCTTGTATTGACAAATGAACATTAAGGAATTTATGTGGTTTCACTTTTATTCTTTCTCTAAAATCTGAACTCAAGCAAAGCTCTCAACTTGCATATGTTTATTTGTCTATTCACTTGTAAAAACTATTCATGTCAGCCGATACCAGTGGGTCACCAAGATGAAAAGCAGGCTTGACAGACTAGGTCTGCTGGCTCATAAATACAGATTTCCTTCAAAGAACGAGGAGGACCGAAGCTGAACCGTGGGAGCCAGGCAGAGTGGAGTGTGCTGGGTGAGCCAGCGAGTACCAGGATGTCCCGAGACAGCGAGGCGCTCAGGGCCGGAGGCCTCGGGAGGCCTACAGGAGTGAAGGCACCAGGAGCGGAGCCAGATGAGCTGGGGACAACTCTCCCGCTGGAAGGAGAGGCGATTTGTGCCGCTTACCTGGTGACCAAAGTCCACTGATTGCCAAGGAAGCCCACGGCGAAGCTCATGGCCGTTGGAAGGGGCAGGGGGCGAAGGGGCAGAGTGACGGGAGACCAGTTTTAAACCGAGGGGTCAGTGAACTGGGTACATTTTCCATTTACCTTCCAGGTCTGCTTCTCATGTTGCATCAGGATACGTATTACAGGACTTAAAAATATATTTTAACACTGAAGTTATAGTATTATAATTATGTTATTATAAATTAAATCCATAAACAGGATGACTACATTTAATTGTGTTGCAAATTACATGTCACACAAAAATTTTGATCTAGAACTTAAAAACAGAGGCTTTAGTGCCCATACTAATCTTTATATTAAATTGATAAAATTGAATTAATTTCTTTATAAGAACACAAAGTTATCACTGATTCTTCAATAGTCAGTTGATTCATAAGGGTAACACTGTTTCCATAATCTAACATTCCTTCAATGCCCAATACATTTCTTTTTTTTTTTTTTTTTTTGAGACAGGGTCTCGCTTTGTAGTTCAGGCTGGCCCTGAGCTCACTATGTAGCCCAGGCAAGCCTGGAACTCAGCAATCCTCCTGTCTCTGTCTCCCGAGTGCTGGGATTACAGGCGTGAGCCACCACGCCCGGCACAATGGTATGTGCTATTGACTGCTGGTGGGCATGAATCTCCACGCCCAGCATTCTTTGTGGTTACTGGGATCGAACTCAGGACCTTGCGCTTGCGAGGCAGGCGCCGGAAACACTGAGCTAAATCTCCGGCCCCCAATACATTTCTTAAAAAACAAGAAACCAAACAAAAGAAGCCAGTGATGATATGGGCCGGCTGCAGTCCTGGAAGCGGGGAAGGGCAGGATGGGTTCCACACCCTTGGTTTGAAGAGAATGTTGCCTGGTGGACACCTTGATTCTCCACTGCTGGCCCGGAACTGCAAGGGGGTGAATGTGTGTTATTATGATCTAGTAAGTCTGTGGGACTCTGTTACAGCAGCCCTTGGCAAGCTCCACAGGGCCCGTTAGCTAATATACAATCTTTCACGGAGTAGGGATAGACTTTTCCGTAATTATATGTCCCTCCACAGTAGGAGATTATTTGCAGAGTTATATAGACCTTTCATCATCATGGCTGTACTTAGATTCTCTAGTCTCATGACAAAATGTTTCTTTGACGTGGTTAACAAAGGTCTCCGAACAATCTAATATTTAACCAAGCCTCGGGGGGACATGATACATTTCATATATTTGATGTCTGAAAACATTTTATGGTAGCAACAGCATCTTTTCAAGTGAATGATCTGTTTTTGATTAGGTTTTATATCATTTATTCATTAAGTCTACTCATATCTGCCAACATCAACCTCCATTTCCTAATGGCTTGTAGCTCTTCAGGGTTGAGAATACATAATTTGGCGTGTCATTTAAATGTGCTTCTACATTGCATAATAGAGGACAGATTGGTTCTGATAGGTAACGATAGCTACCACTTATTGTGCACATGGTATTTATGCAAGTTTAATATATGTCATTTCTAAATTCTTCAGCGATTCTGTACTTTCTGCATTTTTTTTTTTTTGAGACAGGGTCTCGCTTTGTAGTTCAGGCTGGCTCTGAGCTCACTATGTAGCCCAGGCAAGCCTGGAACTCAGCAGTCCTCCTGTCTCTGCCTCCCGAGTGCTGGGATTACAGGCGTGAGCCACCACGCCTGGCTGTACTTTCTGCATTTTCTAAGTGAGGAATTTGAGGTTCCGAGAAGCTAATGACAGCTAACGTCATGCAGAGTCATGGTTACAATTTGCTGTGTCTTTGACTTCAAGGTCACGGTCCTCTCTGCTGGGTATGTTCTTCTTAGAAATTTCTAAGAGTAATTAAAAATACTTTTGTTTTCCCAGAGAAATAGTACTTTTCACATTTGTTTGTTCTCAAATGTACCTGTACAACAATATGCACAGTCATACATCAATCTACGTTTCAGCTTGATTTACCTTGGAAATATCCTTCCCAGGTAGGGCAGTGGGACCAGGGAGCTGCGGTCCTCCGTTCCTGTGCTATGATTGGCTTTTCCTTGGGCAGGAAGGATTGCGAGGGCTGGGGGCCAAGGTCAGGAAAGAGGTCCCAGTGGTTGGGGAGCTGTGGAGAGGTTCCTTCAGGACCAAACCCCAGGTGGACACTGCCGCACACCTTCCTTCTGTCCGTCCCTTCAAAAGAGCTCTAGGAGGGCTGGAGGTTTAGCTCAGTGGTTCCAGCACCTGCCTCGCAAGCACAAGGCCCTGAGTTCAATCCCAGTAACCACATACAATGCTGGGCGTGGAGACTCACGCCCACCAGCAATCAATACCACATACCACAGTGCCAGGCGTGGTGGCTCACGTCTGTAATCCCAGCACTTGGGAGGCAGAGACAGGAGGATTGCTGAGTTCCAGGTTTGCCTGGGCTCCATAGTGAGCTAAGTCAGGGCCAGCCTGAACTACAAAGCGAGACCCTGTCTTAAAAAAAAAAAAAAAAAAAGAGCTCGAGGGTGCCAAGGCTCTGTCTGTCTGTGTTCATTCCTTCTGTGCTGAGTGTGGATTCTCCTAGTGGATGGCGCCTTTCTCCTCTGATGTCCTGCTGGGTAGAATAAAATCTCATTGCTTTTCTTAATAGTTGAAATAAGCACAGCGCCCTTTAGCTAAATTCACTTTCCTTGTAGCCACAAAGTGCTATGGAGAAATACAGGGCAGAAATAAGACAAAAATAAAACTTACAGATTAATGCATCTCTCCAAAACAGCCGTCCCTGCCATTCCGGGGAAGCAAAGCAGACAGTTCGCTGGTCTTTGCTTTGTGACAAATCCACGCGCACTCCGAGGACCCCCCACACCGATCTTTTCTTTTCATCTAGAATTAGTAGCTTGCGTCTCACGTTCTTATAAAACAAATCCCCAGCGAATACCATCCTTTCTTTTTTTTAAAAATTGATTTTATTGGTTCATTTTACTGCTTGACTCTTGTATTTAAATGCCTCTTTTCATGGTGGAATTCTCTGCTTAGCCTCTTGGGGGCAGCAATTCTCCAGTCCTAAAGGACGACATTTTCCTCCTTGGGATGATGCTGCTCAATTTCAAGAGACATGGTGGCGGCCAGTTTTGTCTTCTGTAGTGCAGTTTGTTGTGACGTCACTGTGACAGTTTTGTGCTTTAATCTGCGAACTAAGCAACAAACCTGTGAGTCAAAGTCAGACATCTTCGTACATGAAACGAATGACCGCGTGCTCAGGGACGGTAGCCTGGCTCCTGGCTTTGTTTAGTCGACTTTTATTTTTCTGAGAGTAAAGAGTGTATAATTCGTTTTTCACCCATTAAATCACCCAAAGAATTGGATCATTCTTTGTTTTCTGTGTTTGTTTCTATTCTTGACTGTATCCTCCATGAAGTGAAAGGCTACAAAAGATACTTTTCATTTATTTTTAAACTAGCTCAGTGCTCATGAATGTATTTATGAAGGTGCTTAACAGCATGAAGGGTACTGTCTTGAATTAAATTCTTGTAATGAATATTAATATGTCCATTTTGGGGTAAGCATAATGCCAGAGAATTGGGACATAAAGATAAGATATGATCCCTTTATTCCCAGGGACTTCCTTTGTCATATTTATTTCTGTGTACTAAATATTTATTAATCAATTTGAATGGGTAATAAAGTCATATGGTTTCAAATTGAAAGAATATATAAAGAACTCACACTGAGAAATACTGCTCCTATTTAAACCTTCATACAACCTCCACCTCCTTCTGATTCATCCTCATTTGATGATTGTCTTCATTGATTTTATGACTCTTTTAATGTGTATGTAGACAGAAGAGTATTGTATCTAGATAGATTTTCCCTTTCTTTTTCAACACAAAAAGTAGCATGCAGTTCAGACCATTGTTAATGTGCTCTAAAAATCATTTTTAGATTGGTACATATAGAACAGTCTTAATCTGGCTACACACTAACCCAGTGGGTCAAGTACCCTTTATACTTTTGGAAATAGTGCAAAATATCACCTCGCAGTAAGGGTCGTGCTATGTTAGACTCCCACTGACAATCTGAAATTGCGATCAGCTTTCTAGGTGACAGAAACACGAAGAGCCAGGTGTGAATGAGAGAGGTCTTAAGGTCAGCGGATCCCTTTCTGTGAAGAATCCTGGGTGGTTGTGCTGCAGAAGATGGAATGACTTCAAACTCCGTGGTTGTGTACAGTGATTCTTGCCAAGAAGCGCTTGGGGAAAGGACAATAACAGCCTGTAGCCAAAGACTTTTGCCACCAGAGACGAACAGGGCTCAGTCAGGTCTCAAGCTCTGCAGGAAGCTCTGACTTCCAGACCCTGCTGGAAACAGGTCGAAGAGCCACCCAAGCTCCCCCTCCTTTGGTGCCAGCTGCATGTTCCGGAAACTGCGGAAGTCCAGTGCTAAGAGGCGGGGCCGGCCTCGACCACCCCAGCGAAAGTAAGCAGGCCCCGGCCTCGGGCGTGCAGACGGCCAAGGGGTGCGTCTGGAAGCAGCCTGAGGCTGAAGGCCGGTGTTCAAGAGGAAGAGGAGCCAAACTTCCGGGGGGGGGTGAGAGGTAGCTTTGCGGGGTGCAGAGGAAACGCAGCGGCGCTGGGGACGGTGAGCGGGTCAGGGTGCCCTGGGTGAGTTTCCTCCGTTCTTCGAAGGAGCCGGGGCACGTGGGAGACCAGACCCACCGGACTCGCGGGCGCCCGGGCCGTGACGGGGAAGAGTTCTGCGTGTCCAGCGGGGAGACAGGGCGGCGCCCTGCAGCAGAGGAGGAGAGCAGCGCCCTGCGCCCCCTCTCCCGGCTCTCTCCAGCCTCAGGTTCGGGCTCCAGTCGCAGCCCAGCGCGGCCGCCTGCACCATCTGGTCCGCCGGAGTCGGCTCGCTCGCGCCGGCCCAGCAGGCCTCGGCGACACGCTCGGCTGCTCCCCGAGGGAACCGAGCTTCCCAACCGAGCTTCCCAGCAAACGGGCACCCGGGGCGGCGTCTGGGCTCTGGTGACACAGGGCTGGCGAGGAGAGGCTCGTGGGAGCTCCTTGAGGGGACAGGAGGATGGGGATTTGATGCGTGGGGATAGTTCTTATCCCAGCCTTTAACGCAGGGGGCAGTGGAGGAAATAGCAAGAGAAACAAGCAAATGAATTCTGACTCTGTAGTAGCTGGGTTTCTTAGTGTGGTACAACCGACGCCAGATTCGAGCATTTTCCCTCTTATCTCTTCTCCCTTCTGTCCTATTCAAGTCTCTCTCAAGGAGTGGTGTGTGTTGTGTGTGTGTGTCTGTGTGTATGTCTGTGTGTGTGTGTGTGTGTGTGTGAGAGAGAGAGAGAGAAGGGGAGAGACGGAGGGAGAGAAAGGAAAGTAGGAGGTAGCTATATTTCACTTAGGAAAATAATGTCAAGTGTCAGGAAATATTGAAGGAAGAGGTGTAAAAGAGAACCATATTTTGGGATATTGTTTCACTTAAATTTGTTGGCACCCGCAAATTACTCTCTTTCTCTCCAGAGGGATTATGTAATCATAATAATTGAAATTTTCATTTCCAGGGAAATTTCAAGTGTTTTGTGAAGGTTTCATGTTGGTTTCTTATTATTAACCTCAGGGAGCAGAGAAATGCGGAGAAGCATTGTAAAAAAAGGAAGGAGTTCTTTAAATCCTGAGAGTCTTACACAGTAGAATATCAGCTATTTCAAAACAAGGCATTTAATATAAACAGCCTTGGGAAATTCATAAACACCCAAGTTTGACACATACCAACAACTGATTCTGGTTTTAAATATCGAAGAATGAAATGGATATGTTTCAGCTCCCCCATGTTCAAGGCTGTCTTTAAAATGGATTTACACGGACTTTCCTTGAAAACGCGTTAGTCACACAAGGCACAAATGACCCGCTCTTTCAACCACCGCGGCGAGACATCCCGCGGCTCCCCGGCAGCCTCGGTCTCCAGGTGGCCCCCGCTTCGCTCCTAGCCCCCCGCTTCGTCACACCCCGCGGGCCCTTCTGCGACCTCGGACTCTGCTCTGGAGCCATCCGGGCATTTCGGCCCCTGCTATTCGTGGCTGCAGCCCGAGGGGCCTGGCAGACTAGCACAGCGCAGTGTGGAGCGTGTCTGCGGGGTGCTGACCCCGACGACCCGCGAACCGGGCAGGGAAGACCCAGCCCACGCGTGGGCAGCAACGGGCCCCGGACGGAGTAAACGGAGAGGAAGGGACCGCGCGGCCTTGAAGGCTTCTGGTCCCCCGAGAGGGCGCGTCTTCGAGCCCTGTTGCCTTTGCTGGCCCCACTCGTTTCTTCTGCCTTCAGAGCAGGTTCGTACCTGTGGCCGAAGCCCCGGAGCTTCCAGGCCGCGGCCCTTGCACTGCGCCGCCTCCTCGGCCCTGCTCGCTGTGCAGCTGCCGCGGCGACGGCCGGGCCTCGGGTCTCCGGGGCGCGGATGGTCGCTGCGGAGCCTCCGGTCTCCGACCCGCAAGTCCGATCCTAAAGCCCCCGCGTCCCTGGACACACGCTTTCTGCTGATTCTGTTCCCTCGAGATCCCGAAACCGTGCCGGTGTCATCAACACCGACGGCCATCGTTGGCTGTCTCTTTTTAAATTTTTGTCTTTCTCATCCGTGTGTGAAATATGTGAAGCCCGAGTGTGTCTTTGCTCAGTGTGGTGTCCATCATCACAGACACAGTTTGCGGCGCACGGTCTTGAATTTAAGTATATTGACCGAACAAAATAAAGGAAAGGAGAAGTCACTTTTCCCTACTCAGCTGTCTGCTTCAACATCTCTGTGGTGGACTTTGAAACGCGTGCATCTTCAGCAGCACCAGGAAGTATTGCTCGTCTATGTTTGCACATACTAGGGATGAAACTGGCATAAACACAAAGGCTCTACTGTTATATCTTCTTTATTTCTCTGGTACTGGACAAACTCAGGGCCCCACCGATGCCAGGCGAGTGCTCCCCTCCCCTGGCCCCTGTTAGTATTTTATTTCGAGACAGAGCGTCTCTAAGAGCCCAGGCTGGCCTTGATCCTGTGGACGTCCTGCCCAGCCTCCCGAGAAGCGGGGTTACAGGTGCGGGCCGCACGCTCGGGTCCCTCGCAGGGGTCTTTTCTCTCGTGTCTCCGCGCTTGCCTTTGGGCTCACTCTGTGTGTCAGCCCTTAGCCCTTCCGGTCTCGGCCCGTCAGCTGCCCCTCTTGACTCCTCGTGACAGGACCACCGTTCCTTTAGGAATGATACAGTCTACGTCCTCCATCACCTCCTGCAGCTTTTTAATTTGTTCTGTATGGCGCTGTGCTTTTTTTTCCTCTTACTTGTGGCCCGACTACTGAGTGACAGTTTACTGTTGTTCAAACAAAACAGTACCAGGATTTTCAGGCACTTGTGTAAGTGTTCAACAGGTGGCTGGCTTTGGGGTCCTGTGTTAAGGGGACAGTGACGCGCCCCATAACATCGGGGGAGCTTATAGCCTCAGAGGGAATGATATAGGCAGTTCAAGACAGGAGATCTTCCCTCAAATATACAGATGAAGGGGCCTGAGTATACTCCAGTTGTTGCAGAGACATAGAAAAGAAATATTCTTTGTTTAATTTTGATCAACTAGGAGCACCAATGGCTAACCGAAGACAAAATACACTTTAAGTAACACACATATTTCTTTCTTTCTTATTAAATAATTGTCAAGTCCGGGTTGCTTCTATTAGACAGGTAGGATGGAAACGTTTGTTGTTGGCGGAGACCACCAGATAGTTACTTTCAGGTTCTCTTTCCTGACTAGTAAATTTGAAGGCTTAGGGTCACTTCCGGTGACGAAGTCGTAGCAAACCAAGCAGTCGTGGTTGAAGGGAGAGCTGCCGACCGGATTTCATGAGAAAAAGGAACAAATGAACTGCTTATGGGGAATAGTGGCACGGGACTGGTCCCTGCTGTTTTCAGGGGCGCAGGCCCTTCAGAAGGCGGCCTCAGACTGAGTCCACCAGTACTGGCCTGAGAGGCCCCGAGGAAAGAGTCGGGGGAGCCAGAGGCGCCTCCTTTTCTGCAGTCTGTTGGGGACAGTCTGCCAGGAACATGCGGTGATCAGGCCCAAAAGACAGCATTGTGGTTCACGTGAGGCTGTGTCCTCTGTGGGTGAGGAGGCATCACCCGAGGGTGACGCCCAGTACTGAGGGCACATGGCGTGAGCACAGTGAAGGGGAGAAGAAGAAATCACACAATAAATGCGGGGTTCACTGTTCCTTCACATTTTTTTTTAAAGTCTTAGGATCACCTTGCCTATTACCCAAAATGGCAAAGATCAAATAAGGTATAAAAACATTTTCTTAAATTCCCCATTTTGCATTTATGTCTTAGCTAAGTGAAATATACAGTGAATTCATTTAAAAAACTTTGCAAATTTTTCTTCCCTGAACCTATTTTGCAAATTTTCATAGAAAACATTAATTTGAAGATATTTGCCCTATTCTATTACCCTATTCGATTATTTGAACATACACAGACTATAATTTTGTTATTATTGGTTGTTAAAATGTGGATGCTTAGTTTTTTTTTTTTTTTTTTTTTGAGACTGGGTCTCACTCTGTAGTTCAGGTTGGCCCTGAGCTCACTATGTAGCCCAGGCAAGCCTTGAACTCAGCAATCCTCCTGCCTCTGCCTCTCAAGTACTGGGATTACAGGTGTGAGCCATCACACCTGGCACTGTGGTCTGTGGTACTGACTGCTGGTTGTGGTATTGTTGTATGTGGTTACTGGGGATCAAATCAGGGACCTCGCACTTGCTAGGCAGGTGCTGGAACCACTAAGTTAAATCTCTGGCCCATGAAACAGTATTTTAACAAGATAAAATTATAGTGCCACTTGGCCTATATGAATGATTATAGCCAATTAATTGTTAAGTTTCAAAAGCAAACCAGAAAACTTGACCTTTTAGAGTTCATTCATTTTTTAAAAAACTTCCTTTATACAGTCACCGTCCTATCCTAAATAGCCAAAGCAGTCTTGAACAAAGCAAAACAAAAACAGAAAACAAGCTGGGCATGGTGGCTTACGCCTGTAATCCCAGCACTCGGGAGGCAGAGACAGGAGGATTGCTGAGTTCACGGCGGCTTGCCTGGGCACCATAGTGAGCTCAGGGCCAGCCTGAACTACAAAGCGAGACCCTGTCTCAAAAACAAAACAAAACAAACAAACAAACAAACAAAACCAGAAAACAAAACTGGAGACATTGAATTCTCCAGGTGCATTCATATATATGTATAAATATAAATAAAACCTGATTAATCAAGGGCAATCCACACAGATGTTTTGCAAAAGAAGACAGACCAATGCCTGGCAGATAGAGGGAACAACACCTCAATGTCATCCATCATCAGAGAGATGCTACCGAAGGTCACGAGGAGACGGCACTTGGCACGAGTCAGAGCCGCTCTTCTCCAAAAGTGAAAGGCAAGTTCTGGAGAGCAGGAGAGAAGCTTTATGCCCTGGTGTTGGGAATGTAAATTGGAACAGCTATCACGGAGAACGGTGTGGAGGGTCCTCAAAAAAGTGAAAATCGAACCGAAAATATGACCCCACAGCACTGTTCGCTGCCTGTGGTGACGGCCCCTCTTACTGGAGGAAGAGGGAATCTCAATGTTATTATT